>JBCJKH010058489.1:0-38035 GCA_039877255.1 Loriculus beryllinus
CCACTTAGCCCCTAGCTGCATTCATGCTTCTTGCCGTACCTGACACTGCACACCACAAACACCCTCCCCCAAACCCCCCCCCATTTCTCATCCCTGCCTTCAGCATAGGGGCTTTGTTCATCCTCCTTTTCTCCTTGCAAAGTTGTTAAGAGTGATTGTGATCAAGGGACATTTATCTCTGTTTCCCTGACTCCCATCCTCAGTTGTTTGACTTTGACACTGAAGTCAAGCCGATCCTGGAAGTGCTGATTGGGAAAACGGTTGAGCAAGCTTTGCTGGAAGTCATGGAGGAGGAAGAGCTGGCCCAGCTGTGGGCACATCAGCGTGCCTACGCAGAGCTGCGCAATGCAGAGCTTGCTGAAGTACAGCGCCTGGAAGAGCAGGACAGGCGATACAGAGAGGAGAAGGTAGGACTTCCTAAGAGCAGAACAGGCCTGTCTGAATGCTTGTCAGAAGAGAGGAAACCACTGCCAGTACTGAAAGACAAGCTGTGAAGTAAGTATCTTAAACTGAGAGGTGAATTATATCTGTGATCATAGACTTAGAAGGTCTATGTGGTTTGGAAAACTTACATAGTCTATATGGAGCTAAGACTAATACAGGACAAGTGTTCATCAGCTGCTTTTCAGGCACACTACATACTCTGGGGGCTTCCTTGGGTCCAGCATTTTCCACCACCAAAAAGTATCATGCAGGGTACAGGCAGTCTCCTGGTTAGTTCTTGCTCCTGGCATAGAGCATGGTCTTTATACAGTTTTGTTAGGAAGAAATACGTTTTTGGAAATACAGCTTTTCAAAATACTTCCCCTTGGATTAGCCGTTTAAAACTCATACATAGCCTTCAAAAAGATTTTAACTGAATTTACTGTCTATTACCACCAGATGTCACTGATAACACTAAAGCAGAGCTCATTCACCTGTGCTTTAGTTTTCCCTCAAAGGCAGGCTTGCACACCCACCTATTGTCCACTGTTTGCACCATGGCCATGGGTGATTGACGTTGCAGGCATTAATTTAGCATTTGTCATGCGAAGCTTATTCAGTGTAAAGCCCTTCCTAGCATTGTTCCTGCTTATCTTGCATTTGGGTTGTGTAATATTCTGGCCAGGATCTCCCTAGGTTGGACGGAGATAGGCTTAGGTACCACACTGGGACACCAGAGTCAGGCCTATTGATACAACCTGGCAAGGTAACAAAAAAACATGCTCTCCATAGCTTCAGGTCAAAATCAAAAACCTGAAAACTGAAATGGTTATAAAAATCTGTCTTCTGACTTACACCAAAATGGTTGTAGTGGAAAACAGAAGATTAGGCTCATCCTGTAGAGACAACCATGGGGCTCCATGTGGCTGATGCAGAGGGGATACCAACATCGACTCTTACTCCCTTGCCTAGGGCAGGCAGAGGGGACAGATCCAGCCAGAGTAGGCCTGTGGGGCAGCATGTGCTGGGAAATGACTAACAGGAAAGCTATCATCCCATTTGCCTCTTCTGCCCTGACAGTCTGGTATGGGCATTTCAGCAAGCAATAGAGCAAAGGCTGCTGCTGCTGAAGCTCTTGCAATTCAGAGCATTATCTGCCACAAGTGTTAACCCAGCAGGCCAGATCCTAGTCCCAGTCCTGAAGAGACAAGGACCTGCTCCACATCTCATACTCTGTAAGGGGACATCTACACTTTTTACTGGACCACTTGTATGAGTGGCTTCAAAGGCAGACCTTGCCTTCCTTTCATCCTAGATTAGGATATGCACTGATAACAAGGGCAGCTATTGCTTATATGGAAAATCTCCCTTGGAAGATGTTAGATATTGACATCTCTCTGTAGGCAGCTGAAATCCAGAAGTAATGAGATGTAACCACCAACAAATCCACTCAGGGGGTTAAGGATCAGAAGATTTGAATGTGTTAAACTGAGCATCTATAGTCAGATGGTCTGAGGACATCCTTAGACATTTTCTAAGGATGAAATATTCCTCTGTCAACTCTGCTTTTTAAGTCACAGTAATTCAATACACTGTGCTATTTTTTCACTATCATTCATTTCTGAAAGTATCAAATATATGTCATCTGTCTGAAATGAAAATTATCCATGCTCACCACACCTGGCTGTTAGTATTTGAGAACAAGTGCTCAGTTCCTTCTGGTGACATACAAGATGGTCATCAAAGGTTGGCAGTGAAAATTTGGTTTAGGTATTGAAGTCAACGGGCCCATGATTTCATAATGGTTTTGTTTCCACAAGGATGGAGACTCTTATCATGACTTAACATAAATGAGTCTTACTATGGATTACTTTATCTGGATTACAATAAATAAAAAGGACATTAAGGTGTGGCTTGTGAGAACTGTAAAGGTTTTAGCTGCTTTATAGTGGAATATTATATGTCAGTTTTAGGGATTACTCATTACTGTATGTCCTGTCATATCTTCACAAGAGATTTAGCATCACTAAGAGGATTGTTGTGGATATTTGTGAAAAGACTCAAGGAACCAAATGCTGATTTGAGTATTTGTTTTGGAAATTATCCAAGGGGAAAGTGGTCAATTGGAAGATTTTCATCTCTGCCATTTCTGCTCTGTGCTTTATTAGCTGGAAAATTTAGTTACAGAGTCTTGAATTGTTGTATTTAAACAGTCACAGTATTTTTATTCTTAAATTGCTGTCAGAAAAAAAAAATAACTAATTGCATCCATTGCAATAATTCAGAAATACTGAGTTCTGAAAGGTGAAGAATACGTTTAAGAGAACTTCCAAAACTCACACATGACATCTGATTTTCACAAAATATTAAAAGTACTGTTCAGAAAGTCCCCATCCTAACACTTACCTGAAGTGATGTGAACAATGCACAACTATAGAAAAGAAAGCGTATCTTTTGGTCGTATCTTTCTCCTGACTCTGTAACAACTTTGGGTTTAGGATTTGGTTTTGGTTGGGTTTTTTTTCTTAAGTAGAAGAGTTTGTTTGTTTAGTCAAGAGACTACAAGGTCAGCCTAATGCTGCTTGGGATCTCACCCTCCACCTGCTATAATTTGGGTAGAGGTTACTTATGGAAAGTTATGTGAGAAGTTAGGTTTAGACGTTACTCCTGCAGCATCATTCATATAAGAGTGCCATTTTACTTCATTAGAATTTATAAATACAATCCTACTTAGTAGTCTGCATTTCAGAAAATAAATGTGGCATGAAAATAATACCACACTGTAAAAATTATCCTACAATAAATTTGCAAAATGTATTAGAATAGGGTAACAAATTTTTTTAGCTCTAAAGTAGGGTGCCATCTGTGTTCTTTTGTCGATAGCTAATGGTTGTGTTTGGTAAAAGAAATAATAAAATTTGCTTCCATGCCACCTACATACAGTATTTAATAATAACATCAGTATGGGCTCCAGGAATGCTTATTTGACAAAAAAAAAATATATTTCACATGGATAAGGTGTACCCAAGTTTAAAAGAAAAATATTATAATGGTCCTCCTCAAGCCACCTTTTGTGAGAGAGCCTTTGCTGGTGGAAGAACATCACTGTGCATGGCCTCCGCAGTCAGCCTCGCAGTCGCATTCTTTTGGCTGAATGGGAATTGTTTAAGTTCGCTCTAGCTTAAAGATGTGAATAGCAACAGAAATTACTTAGAAGCCTGTCTTGCTCTTATGCCAATAAAAACTGCATTGCACTGACCCAGAGAGGGCAGCTTGCTAGTAGACAGACCCGTTGTTGGGCAGGTTCTGCTGCATTTCCTTCCATTGGCACAAAGCAGCACTAGAGATGTGCAGGAGGGACAAAGTGACATACAGAGAGGGAGCTGGTTGGTAATGAGTGGTGCAAGAGTTGAGTGCCCGACAAGAGTTACAGCTGACCTCTGGGTCTCTGCTGTGTAGCAAATGAATGTCTTGGGGCTGGAGAAGTGAGGTTAGTCCAGGGTGAACAACATTCATGCTCCTGTAAACTGCCTGCCAAAATCCTCATATGGCCAAGGGCAGGGAAGAGAAAAGAGCTCCAGCATGGGTTTATGCACTCCCCATGGGCCCATGCTCTCTATGGAGCTGGACAGCCATCTCTGCCCATGTACTTCTTCACAGAGCTGGTGCTGGAGGTTGCCTGGCAGCATCTGTGCCTGCACAATGCACTGCTTACTGTGAGAGTGCTCCAGCTTGGGAACCACACTTGCCCTGATGAAGGATGCACTGCTGGTCACCCCTGATCTGTACTCCTCAATAACTCAGTCCTTCCTGATGCACACACCACTTCTGAAGGGTATTTTACCAATGTGGCAAAGCCAATCCCACAATCATTAGGATTTGCCAGAGCAGCCCTCAAGCCCACTGGACACTGCACAGGTGCTTATGGAAAGTCTCATGGGTCCCTGCTCCATGCAGCACCAAGGATGGACTTGCCATGGGAGCCACTGGGGACCACAGCACTACAAGGGGTTGCTGGGGACAGTGGCAGGTTTGTGGCAGAGGGTTGAAGGCAGAGAAAGAGCAGGCTGGCAGTGACACTAGTTGTGGGCTTCCACAAAGCTTGTCTCTTTCACTGAGATTACATGTGATGCTGAGTGGTCATGACTGAAATAACTGAGAAATGAGTTTTTTCTGCTCCAGGCAGGTATAAAAATCTACTCATTTCAAAAATCTTATTGCTAACTATCAGTTCACAAATACTGGAATCTACACAAGTACAAAACCCAGTAGTTTTGACTATGTTCAATAACTATTGATTCAGTATATTATTTTGGTAGATATGCCCAGATTATTTCCAAGAGACTACTTAAAAATTGTGGTTTTCTGAATTTTGAAATAAATTGCAATTTCCCTCCAACAGTGTCTTGACACACTAAATTTACAAAAGTCTTCCTCTTGCAAAGACTCCCAGGTACTGCCCCACTCCAAAAACATGTTACTGCTGTCCAAATGCCACTGAGCAGCAAGATCTCCTGTCCATTCCCAGCTGCTGATGAGGTGGGACTCCCACAGAAGTTGGGCTGATGAACTGCTCCATGGGAACACACCTACACCCCACGTCTTGCCTGCAGGAGCTGCCCAGCTGCACAGACAGGCCGCAGAGGGCTGCAGCAGCACCTGTGGGAATGGATGGGATGAAGGAAAACTGAAAGGGTACCCACATCAGGCCTTGCTCAAGAGCTTAAACTCAGAGTAGTCGGGAGAGCTTTTCCTTGTTCCTCTATGGACTCTGCCCGAGCTGAGTAAGGGCCACAGCACTGTGGGACTTGAGACTGAAAAACACTTCAACAGCAGAAGCACAGTGCCAGCACCCTGACCTCTCTGTTCCTATGGGACCTCATACCTGTGACTTTTGGACATCTACTAAGTCTGAGGTTTGTTACAAGTAATAGGAAGAACAGAAGGCAGCTATGCACGTGTAGCCAATGTGGTATAAACACAGGTTGAATGTGGGGTGGGTGGAATACCTGTTCTGCAGCCCTTTCTAGACTGAAGCCCGATTCCCACTGCCAGTCCTGTGGGACTAAGCTCAGTGACCTACACCATTCCCTCCAGGACTATGCCCTCTGACTAAAGAATAAATTCAGTTTTATTGTCTATTTACACTACATGTTAACTTGCTCGTGCAGAAAAGTATTACACAAAGTATCCAAGACCGAGGTGCAGTTGCATTTTCAAGGAGCTGTTGAAGAACTATTTGTCTCTGTGAAACTGTTACCTCTGAGGAGCAGCTAAAGCCATAAGCTGCATTGGCAACACAAATGGCAGTGGCATACAAAACTGGCTTCCATCATCAATCTCTCTAAGAATGTGTTGTCTCTCAGTCTGTGTCTATTGCAGCCTGTCACTGATCTTCTCCAAATCAGCAGAGCAACAGGTACACAAGTGAGATAAACAGGAAGAACAACATGTTTACCATTTGGCTTTTGCTGGGTTACCCACATCCATCCTGAGCTGGATCTTTGTATATGTGGGAGGCTGTGCATCCCAGCCAAGAGCTGTACACTGATAAAATCCTATCCATGTGGCACGGACACTCCTCAGCAGAATCCCATGCCGTTCCTCTTTTCACCTTCCCATAAGAAAAGGGTATTACCCTAAGACTTATACATTGTGTTTCCATTAAGTTTAAAATGAGCATTAGAGTATATAGTGGGTCTGCAGCCTTAGTAGGAAAGGAATTAGGGCTTTTTCAGAAGATCTGTGTTGAATATTGTTCAATAAAATGGGATGATCACACTCCTGTTCCCTCTATGATCTTGCGGCACTTCCATTCCTGAGCACTACAATTAGGCTTGTCTTTGGAAACATGAATATGGACAACTGACTTCAATGGAAAATGTATGCATCAATCCGTCCCCTTCCGGCAGCAAGGCTGGAACAGGAACTACCTGTGTCACGTGAGCCAACTCTATCTCCCTGCTAACCAGGAAAAATCCAAAGACCAAGCCCATCTGACCCCATTTCCAACATCCCAGCCTGCTGTAAGCACACAGCCCTCACTGGGTGCCTGCTCAACCCCTCAGAAGGCCCTCTATGCCTCTTTAGAAACACCCCGTCCTCCCTGCTGCAGGCACTGCCATACACGGACCTGAGGCTGGAGAACACCTCTGGTGTGCATGGACCCACTGTGGGCCCACAGGCAGTGCCACCTTCACCAGAGCAGACGGCTCAGGGCAGAGGTGGGGCCTATGCCTGTTGTGCTCTGCTCATGTCTCACCCTTGGTCTCACCCTCCAGTGTCAGCAGGTTCACAAGGTCTGGTCCTGTGCTCCTAGATAATAAATACCAGCCCTTGGAGGAGCATGGAATTTGTAACTCTTTAGGCAGGTATTGCTGGTATTTTAATTACTTTCTCAAATGGCCCATCTGGTTAACTCTGCCAGCAAATGAGGACTGGAGCCCCACAGATCCTTACTTAGAGTACTTATATGAGCAGCAAACCTTTTGGCCTGTTACTATCTTCAGAAATACAGGTTATTAATATGTATTTATAACAAATAATTATGTAGGAAATACACGCACAACCCAGTGCTCAGCTTGGTAATGTGGCATCATACAAACACACAGCAAAGCAACCTCTCATCCCTCAGCCAAAGTAACAGGCAAGAAAAAGCAGAGATGTACACAAGATAAGGAAACAGCATTTATGTATCACAAAAGTTCATTGCAAGAATTGCTGTTTATGATTTATTAAAGATTAGGGGAAAAAACCCAAACACATTGAATGAAATTACAGTCAAACACAGAATATCTGTGGTATGTCAGAACAGCAGCATTTCTTGTCTAGTCCAGGGCTGTATCTCCTGGAGCAGCCAACAGGAACCACCTAATGATAGTGTGAGGAGAAGGGAGGCTGCTGTCCAAAAGGCTTCCGCAGGATGCGGATTTGCATCTCAAAGAGTTCTTGAATCACAGGTGTTTGTGTTGAACATCCCTGCATAGGTTTTTTCTCCATGATGGTGCCTAATTGCCTTTTGAACTTCTGGCATCCTCGACAATGCAATGACTTCCAAGATTTAATTGTTCCATGTTGAGGTACCTTCTTTTGAACCTACCACCTCATAATTCCATTTGATGATCCTCTTCCCTTCAGCTGCTATGTTAAGCATTCCAGTGGCAACTTTGTAAAAATCTTCATATTTATTCATCTGCATGAAAGTGTATACACATAATTATGTAAAATACACTGCATGATATCTTCCCAAACAGCAAATGTGTATTCTTTATTATCTTGCCAATGTCTCACAAAAAAAAAGGGGAGGGCAAAATCAAATCACCCAACAAAAACTAACAAAAATCAACCCAGCAAAAGCAACCAAACAAACCCTGGTGATCTTACAGCAGATACTTTATCTGATTTTTTATCAGATACAATCTGATAATTGTGTAACACAATTGCACAGTGCAGACCAACACCAGGGGTGCTACAAGCATTTCCACAAGCCCAGCATAGGTGAAGCAAGTAGGAACACATCTTCTAAGTGACCTACTGCATGCCTAGCACTTGCAGTCTTGAGTGTAGTCAGGGAGTCTGCTTATTTTTAACATTTTCCTGACCGTGCATTGAAAAATGGAGCAAAACTCTTCAAATAGAACACTATTTGCTTGCATTGTGAGTCATGTTTGTTTTAACACAGTTCTCCTTAACTCATCACTGTACAATGCGTCCCCATGTTTTTCAGAGGAAAAGGGGACAAAAAGAAAACCTCACCTGATGCTTCTTCATTTGTGGGTATGAGCTTATGTATTCACTGTGCGCATCTGTATAGGATCAGGAGGCCTGAGCTGTAAGCTCCAGCAGGGCAGGGCTATATCCTTCCAGCAGGATCTTATCCATGAAGGATCTGGCTCTAGAATACCTCTGAAACCATTTTCTTTTGCAGCATGGTTCAGAGCAACGAAGGAGAAATGAAGAAATAGGCCACCATGTCAAGCTTTATCACTCCACTCGCTTCACTGGCAGCAGGCAGTCTCAGACCTTAAACAGACGCTATTTTAAAAGCATGTACAAGACATTATTGCCAGGAACGGTGTTTTTTTTCATGATGGCATAGCACTGGCTACCCTCAGCTACCACGGAGAGAGGAGGAGAGCACCCTTTAGAGGACGAATGCACTGAAACCAGCAGAAAGAGTCACCAAGTCCTTGAGGGGAGATGAAGCAACGAGGCCAGGCCCCGAGGACGTCGCACCCTTGTCCTGGGGCTTCACACGTGGGAGGCGAACGCTCCCCACGGGCACCACCAGCCGGCCCGGTGGCGCCCAGCCGGCTCGGCGGGGCACGGGCTGGTGGCCGGGCTGGCAGCGGGGATGGGTGACAGGAGGCCGCTGGGGTGCCGGGACTGCCCCCGGCCGCTGCCGCTCCGCAGCACCTGCGCCAGGAGGCACCAACCCCAACCCGCCGGCTGCTATTTATAGTGCGCTATTTTAATCGCGCTCGCTCATTGGCCGTGGCCGTGTGACGACACCGGCTCTCCCAGGGCAAAGTCCCTCCGTCCTCCTCCCCTTGGCTGGGTGGTGTTGTTGGGGGTGCCAGTCGTGTCGGCATGGCGGGAGGGGGGTGCTGCTTCTGCAGCAATTCCTGGTGGTGGGGATCCCTTCATCGCAGCCTCACCGGGTTGGGGAGGAAGCCGGTGGCTCCCGCCCCTATTTGAGGTGAAGGAGACATGGGTCGTCACTGTTCCGAGGCTCGCTGCCACCTCCCGGGTGTTCAGCTCTCCGCTCAAAATGGCGGCGGGGCTGAAGGGATGCTTCCGCCCCCCACCCTGGAGACAGGCGGAGGACTCCTGGGGCAGGCTGGAGAGGGCAGCGGGGTCTGGGGTGGAATTGTGAGGGGTCTGGGGTTTCATCCTTAGACCTGCTTGCAGAGGGCAAGAACATCCTATGATGGTGTTTTCAGTTGTGTGTCCATGTCCTTGCAGAAGGAAGGGATGAAAGGCCACAGGGACAGCTGGGCTTAGGCACGAACCTGAGGGAAAGGGTGTAGTCAGTGCTGCCTTAGGTTAGGTGTTAGTCCAGCCATGAAAATGTGCAATGATACCTTTGCATACCCCTGATACTGGTCAAATGAGGCTGCAGGAGGCAGCCAGGTTGTGTCCATCTCTAGATGTACAGACAATTCAGCTTTGCTGATTTTGGGCTCCACATAGGAGAATCCTTGCATCCCCACTCCTCCATGACAGGATGGCTAATGATGGATCAGGTCACTGCAGATTTATTTTTTGCATATACCACAAGCACTCTGTGAACGTTCAGTGAATGGGCTAAATACATTATCAGGATTTAGTGCCACTCAAAACCAGCCTCCAGAGCACCTGACCCATACAAGACGTGTGACTTCCATGCTCCATTTAGAGAAAGTTTGTGATCATGCTTGGGATGTATGCGCAGCTGCAGTCCTTCATGTCTCCACTAGGTCTGCTGGTGTACGGTATGCACCTTAGGTTGAGGTCAGAAAGTTTCACCGGTAAAGGTGAAAGACTAGACTGCCATTTCATGTAGTCGAAGAGCTCAACAGTAAGTGGTGTTAAGATACAATTACCTGGCATTCTTACCTGGGTATGGAAGTTTCTTCATCAAACTGTTCAACTAAGACAGCACTTCAAGAAAAGTGTAAGTATTAACTTGGCAAATGTAGTGTGAGACTGAAAAAGCACTGCTAATTGCCTCCGTTAAGTCTTGCAGGAATTGTCATCCCTGGAGTTCTTGGATGTAGCTTTTGGGAGGATGCAGAAGTCAAGCCACTTGGAGATGGATATTCTGGGAAATCCCCAGTGCTCTGCAGCCAGTGCAGTCAGACAGGTTGGAAATGCAATAGCATATAAGTGCGGCCCTGGAATGCTCTTCTGTGTAAGCCCTTTATCTCCCACAGGAATTTGTCTGCGCAGGCAAGATCTGTGCTAATCTGGAGCCAGAGCCAAAAGAATCCTGGACGGTGTCTGCCAGGTGGTAGGCCTATCACATGCTAAGCACACAGATGGGCGAGAGGGACTTTTTACAGTCTCATCTGCTAACAGCTATAGTAAAATATTAAGTGGTTGGACTTTGGCTGGTTTAGTTCACACCATTTCCTGGTTTAGACCATGTTTTTGGCAAGTGGACTACAATAAATAAACTTTGCAGAAGCTATTCCTGTTCAAATTCTGTTGTAGGACTTCAGAACTTATTTGTGTTATGGCTTAAAAATTATTCTCAAAAGTATCAAATTGTTTAAAGATTATGCTGCAGTGCTTTGTAATCTCTAAAGAGCAATCCATCTTTTATACGTATATTTAGAGGTTTATCTTGCTTTATTTGTATTTCCTCTACATATGGAGCAATGTTTAAAGACAGATACATTCCTCCGAGCATCTGCTGCCTGTTAATTCATTAAAAGAAAATCTTCTTCCAGAAGGCAGTTCACTGGGGAATTAACCATATTCTATCCTATGGGGGTTCCCAGTCTGTCACACCTACCACTATCAGCCATTCACAACAGCATACTATAAAACTTTACACATTTCTCAGAGCTAGGCAATTGCATCACGGTTGATTCTGTCTAGAAAACAAAATTGGGAAATCTGACTCTTACATTCAGAGCATGATTATGAATCCATTGAAGCCTATGAGAGTCATTTGAAGAATTTCAGTGGTTTTGGGTGCATGCCTTCATTGCATAAATTGTCTTCACTGGGGAAGAAATTTAGGAGAAAGCCAAAAGTAAAGTTTCCAGTTTTAGCGTAGGTTGCCTCAGACCTGGTTAATTCTGTTAGCTACATGTCATATGTCTCGAGTTGATTTATCCAAATATAGATTTTATAATAGTCTTATAATAGTTTTATAATAGTCTTAATTTAAGACAGTTTATGATGATTGGAAAGTTAAGGTTCACTGACATTAAAGTTCATGAACAGGCAACATAATTTCAGTATGGTTTCTCAAGGAGTTGTTTTGGAAAGACCCACACTTTTCCAAATGCTTCCATTAATTAAAGTTTAAGAAGACAATAAAGATTGTAGTATCAATTTATAAGTCCATCTGTCAACTAAAATCTCACAAAAGCTGATATTTGGATGCAAAGATTTTATTGCCTTCGAGCTAACATTGCCTGATAAGTGGAGCGCTTCTGCTAATATTTGGAGAATAATCCTTGACTGCTGGGCTTATCCCATATCACTAAAGCAAACCGAAAGATTCGCCAGGCACTCACTGACTTAACTGGGAACTAAATCAGAACCTGTGTACACAAGTAAAAGGCAGATAATTTCCCAACTTTAAAATAGTGAAACTGCATTGTTAGCAGAGGTGTTGATTTGTGTGGGGTTTATCACTTAAATGTCATAATTATAGGTTACTGGGATGAGCAGTTTTGCCACCACCACAAATCAAAGGCATCATCAAAGAGTGTCAGTGAAGTTTTGCACTCACTGAATTTCATGTACTGTGGGGGAAAAATGACCCGTGAGTAGTGTTTAAGAATTAACATAGATCCACTTTCTGCCTTGCCAGTGCGTTGGTCTCCAGTGTACTGCATAGCTCAGTTTTCTGAGCCACCAGATTGACAAAGAATGAACTGTAACCATTAAGGAACAGCATGTAATTGAGGGAAGATTGGAAATGATGTTACAATCATAAAAGGTGCTAATTTTAGGTTGCAGTTGTTAAGATATGTTCCTGATCAATTGCATAAAATCAGGTTCTACCTGCTCCATTAATAATTTGTAATGTACAGGGAAAGAAGGATGGAGCACTAGTATCTGCCTTTGCTCTTTTAAAAAAGTAATGTAAAGGGTTGCTTAAGTAAAGTAAATTTTCTACATGCAAAAGATTTCTCACCAGTCTGACCAAATTCTTGTCAACCTTCTGAGAGGCTGAAAATCTGTTTGCAAAGCTAGTCTTGCAAAGGTTGCTCCACAGAAAAATAATTGCACCTTTTAGCATGAAAATGTGAGCTCCAGAGTTCAGGGAAACAGTGCACAATTCTGCAGAAGGGAACACAGAAGTCATTTTGTGTGCATGCTCATTAAGGAAAGGAATTGCACCGGAATGTGGGAGGGTGGAGAGTGAAAATTTGAAGCTCCTGTGTCTGCAAGAAAACAGGGCAATATGTATGCCACAGTGACTTACAGTGTACATACATCACACTGAAATGATTCTAGAAATGTTACTGGTGAAAGTTAGTTTTACTGAAGATCACAGTCACTAGAAGTTGGCATCAGCTCTCCTCAAACTGATTAGTCACCTATTATCCTTGAATGTATACAGGAATGCCTGCTGGACCCAGGCTTTATTCAGGCAGCAGTTCAGGAAGACCAAAGTATACGCACAAGGTTCAATAAGTATCATAATATTACTAAATTCTGGAGGATGCTGGTTCCAAGTCAGTAGCCTCACAGTGAGATATATGGGTCCCAACAAAGAGTTCTGATACATACTTTAAGGCAACGAAACACTGCAATCTGAGCAGGGACTTGCAGATCCTGTCTCCCTCTGGGTCAGTTCCTTTGCTGTTCAGCAGTGAAACTGCACTGTGAGAAACTATTACATCTATGGGGAAAGAAACAGCTGAATAATGACATTTGAAACCTGCTCTGTGATTTAGGGAACAAGAATAGAGGAAAATCTACCTCTCATAAAGAGGCAGCTTAAGCAGGACAATACAAGGGTTGTAGAATTAAATATGCATACATATTTGTAATTTTTTGAGAGTATTGTAAGGCATTTATAAGAAATCACTGTGATGCTGGAAAGTAATGACATCTCTTGGGCTTTCCTCCTTACCCTTTTGGTTTCAGGGGCCCATCGTGGGCTGACCTGCTGAAATCCATGAGAGTTTTGGAGTAAGGCCAGGGCCTCTCCAATGCTGCATTCAAGCTGCATGAATCAGAAGTCCTGTGGAAACAACAGAAACATTGAATTTTGAAGAGTATGTTGGGACCATTTTTAGTTCCTCATTTATTTCTAAATAATGGCATTGATTTATTTTTACACTGTCATGGGCTGGTAGCAGTGTGGCCTGGAGCTGGACCCAAAGTGCTTGATTTTCCCCACAGTGTTGTGTTTGCTTGCCTGAATGTGCCACTACTCCCTTAGAAATGCAGTATTTAATGCAACTCAAGTATTTACACAGCACTGTTGTAAAGCAGTAAATTACTTCCTTTGCACGTAGACCTGTGAGTGCATTCTGCTCACTGCCCTATTAACTGAATATTAATAACTAATGAAAAAATTACATGGAGTGTCATAGTAAAATAGTATCAATAGTAAAACTGATTTGTTATGCTGTTAGGATAGTCCAATGTTTACTGGCTTATGTAGCAGGCCCTCTCTGTCCTGTATATACTGCCTTATACATGTGCTCCAGTGAAGGTCCTGGTGCGTCCCACAGTGATCTGTTCACAGCCCAGAACACCAGGAGCCAGCTCACCCTGCCTATGGGCAGGTTTTTTATTAACCATATTGCACAGAACAAAACTCTTAATCCCATGAAGCCCTGCCTTTTTTGTAGGGACTGGATGGGCAATTCCAAGTAACCCTTACCTGATAAACCTTCTTCCTGGTTGACAGCTGTCCTTTGATGAGAGAGGGTTTCAGGCAAATTCATGATGAGCCACACCTTACTTCCTTACTTGGAACAACAGGGATCACTTCACTCCTCACTCCATTGTGTTCTCCTCTCCTTCCTTGCCTGTGGGAGAACCAAGACCCTTGGTGCAGCTGCCTCCCCAGCTTCCAGCTGAGGTGAGGAAGGAGAGTGGTGTGAGGAGGAATGGGGAGAGTTGAGAGGAGCTGAACGATGCAGTGGCTTGAAGGGCACCATTGGACAGGCTGTGGAGGAAACAGAGCAGGCACTGGGTAAACAACTATTGAAAAAGCAGCTTCAGGTTGGAAGATGCAAAAGGAATTGTTGAGTGAGCTCTAGGAAGCAGCACATGGGTGCAGAGGAGCACAGATCCAAATTGGAAATCCCGTGTAGACAATAATCCTAGAAGGAAGAGTAAAGGAGATACTTCAGTAATTCAAGGAGCAGGTTCATATTTACCCTCTCTATCCTTGTGTGATGTGAACCAAATCTGGCTGACCTTCCTCACTTGAGCAGTGCCACCGAACACTGGCACCACTGGTCTTCTCAAAGGAGTGAGAGGAATCTGTGCATATCAAAGCCAGATGTAATTAATGTGTACATAGAACTCATACATATATATAGGATGTGTATAATATTACAAAATATATTGGAGAAAAAAAAGACACAAAAACCAACAGAAACCTGAAAATCATTACGTTAAAAATCAGATTAAAAGGAATCTGTTATTTTAAAGAATTTCTCATCTGTTTCTTTCCAGGACAAAGAACACATATAGGCACTTGCTTGTGTGGAAAATTAACAGGGCAACTGTACTGGCCAAGACTGCTTCAACTTCCCTGAATTACCTCAAATTTTTATAATTGCTGAACCACTGATTTGCTCCATTCATGTCATTTCAAGTTTCCTAGAGAACACAGAACTCACCTCTTCCATCTCTACTGGAGTTTAAATAGAATTGCATAAGAAATCAGGTAATAGCACCATGGCTAAAAGCAGCAGAATCAGGCCGGAAACTATTCCCAGACTAGCACACTAAACAATCTCATGTTTGATAAGGCCTGTAAACAGCTGGATTACTGTGATTCTGCGATCAGGCTGACAGAATCAGCCTGATTCTGACCTCACACAAGTGCAAGAATTTCTGACTTTGTCCCTGTATGTTATGTGCAGGTCTTTCGATAATACTTCAACCATGAACACAGTTCAAGGTTATCATTTCACATTAACAGGGGTAGGCTGAGAGAGTAATCTAAAGTAACCAATTAAGAATTACAATGGGAGCCTGTCCTAGTGAAGTTGTGGAATTTTCTCCACTAAATATCTCGGTTACAGACCTAGTCTTGACTCTGAAGGGCTTTGAGATTGGGTTAGGATTGCAAGCTTGAGTCCTGTGGGAATGGACTCACAAGCATCACTAGTTTACATTGAAATTTGCAGCTTTCATTCTCTTCTCTACAAGTAGGGTTCCACTGCACCTCAGTTTCCTGTAAATGGGCTCCACAATTAATTACCAAGTTTAAGAATTATTCAATTACCTTTCTGCTAATAACCTGAGATTGCTTATGGAATGTGAGTTTGAATCCATCTGGGTACATATCATTGTATTTCTACTAAAGGGAGGCATAACCAGGTTATGAGAAGAACAAGAAAATAACTTAAATTCACATTTCAATCCTGCAATGTTCTTGTCAATGCAAATTCAACTGGTTCGTTTTTTGGGATTTGGTTTGAGTGTTCTTTTTTTTAAGGCTACTAATTACCAAAATAAGCATTTAACCACGTGTAGTTGCTGCAATTGCTTTCCCCATGCACTAAAAATTTAAACAAAAATGTTACACCTAAAGTTAAAAAACTCAATCTTAGAATTTTACAGCCACAATAAAAATCAGTGGTTAGAGATTTTAGAGCTAGGAGAGATCATTTTGATTATCTGCTTGTCTAACATGAAACTCAGGTTGTCAGGAATTCCAGAAACTTTTGTTTAGGGCTTTGTTTGAGTTAGATTGCCCTGCTGAAATTTAACACCTGCAAAAGCAAACAAATCTTTTTCTTACTTCTTATTTAAGCCATTATTTACTCACTATTGCTGTGTGGTGGCATTTGAAACACAATACTTAATTGCTGCTTGAAACACAGAAAAAAGAGATAATTTCAAATATTACACATTGCCAACCTTGGGGAAAATGGTGGCCATAATCTTACTTCAAGGAACACCACTATTTCAAAAGTCCTTAGCACTGCACTGATGATACTGCATGCTGCATTTTTAAGGTAATTCCTGTAAAGAGGGAGGGTTTGTTACATCCCTTTTTTAAAAAATAAGGGTGCAGACTGAACTCTGAGACAAGAAAGAACTTTGTGCAAGACTGTGCTGTTATCTAAAAAATATTGTTTCTTATCTCCCTGGATTGGTACAGCACGGCTAAACCCACTGAGGTGATGAGTGAGCAGTTACTTCAGGTGACAGGGGTGGAGGGTATTGAAAGCAATGCAGGGAAGGAGCACATTTTGATCTTAGGGGAGATAATACATTAGAAAACTGTTCTTTGCTGTTCCTTGCTCACTTATGGGACAGCCTCCTAAAGGGATCACTAGAGTTTCCATGGGTTTGAACACAACTGGAAAAAATGCTGTGTTGCTAGAAACAGTTGCGCTTGTTGTTTCCAGCCCTTGTGCTCCTGGTTTCTCTCAGATCCAGAGATAAATAGTGCAGTTGAAAGGCTTTCATTAGTGCTGTCCACATTGCTTTGTGGGAGCACCTTAGGTGCAACTCTCCAAGATGCCCTCAAACCCTTACAGGCACATCTGCTCTGTTGGGGGTCCCCCCCCCCCGTGAGACCAGTAGCTTTCTTTGCAATGTCTAGCAGTTACTCCACCCCATGAAATCAGCTGCATATGCACACCCTGTTTTATTTTCCTGCCTCATGGCATCAGGCAGGTGAAGGGAACCTAGGCCAGTGGCCAGGACTGTTTTCCCACTTGGCGCTGCTGTCCTGCCTGGCAGAACAGCTATGGATGGCAGGACAGGGAACTGCCCCACAGGCCTAGCCTGGAGTGGGCTGAGCCCTTCTTGCAGGCTTTTGCAAACCACCCTTAATGACCGGTTTCTCCACAGACGGTCAGCAAGAAGCCACTCATGTTCCTAGGCTCAGAGCACTCTGAACTGAGGCCATTCCTGGGGTGACTAGTTTCAACAAGGTGTGTCAAAAACAGGCCATGTTACCTGGTATGGCCTACTGTGAAGCTCTTACTGTAACAACATGCCAAGTGCTTACATCACTTCACCTTAAAACTGAATTCTGCAAAGTAAGGCCATAGCTGATGTACTGGCACATCATTCTACATCTGCCCTGGCAGGCAGACCACAGTCAGGGAGAACACCACCGGAAACCCACTTTCTCGTAGGAAAATGCCACACATAACAGTGTAGAACACCTTAGTGACAATATGGTTCGCTCATGTCTACAAGGTGTTTCCCGCCCTCCTGCTCCTGGTCTCTCTCAGATGCAGGATTGAGCTGGGCCTGGCTTTGGAGATAATCCAAGGCAAGCCTATGAATGTGTCGAATGGATATGTGTTTGTGCTAAACTAAAGTGAAGTCCTCAAGGCTAAATGATGTAGTTGGGGAAAACAGACAGTCTTCTTGGATACAGAAACTCTACTTCATGTCTGGCTGCTGCAACAACAATGCTTTTTACCACTACAGGATAATTCAACAGTGAGCAATTAGCTCATGAACCACTAGCTCTGGAGTCACCTGGATCCTCACCCTCAACTGATACTAGGTGAAGGGACACAACACCCTGCATCTGGAGTCCAGCAAAACCTCACCCTTCTCCTCCCACACTGTAAGCACTTGAAGGTCAAACCAGAACAATGGACTAACAAATCTGGCTCCAAAGGCATTGCTAACAATTGTTGAGAGGTCATGCAGATGAACCCATGGCACAGAAAATGATCATAAGGTTACATGTTGCAGATTTTCCCTCCTCATTTTACATTTGTTGAGACCAAATAATTCATCATGCTATCTTCAAAAGATAAATTAAGTAAGTGAAGCAGTGAGCTGAGCCCTGTTTTGCCTAGGAGCAAATCAAGTCTGTGTGATATCCTGGTTACATGTGAGGCAGTACTTCAGCTCTATTTTGAAGGCTGAAGTGGTGCTCAGTTAGTGCCTAGGTCATGAGTTACCTGCTGCAAACAGGTGAAATTCACCTGCAATTTTAATGGTAGCATAATGATCTTTTCCAGAGTGTTTGGAGGAGTTGCTAGCCAACATGCTACAAAACTTGGTGTTTATCTTTTGTGTCATGCGTCAGAGGTAATTACTTCACAAACTAGGTGTGTCACTGGGAAGCACTGAAAACTCCCTTTGTTTCAGGTTGCCTGCATGCCTCAGTGTGACAGGTGAGCAGTAATGAACTTGATCCCCTTCTTCTCCAGGGAGGCCTCACAGAGCTTACTTGGTTTGGTAGCCTCTTTGTTTCTGAGTTACTGGCTTTAAGGTTGCTGGGGCTGATTAGATAAAGTGACTGTGTATCTGCAGCCTTGACATAAAATGGATTTAGTTTGCTCTTAGTGTTTAGCAGGGTTGTTGAAAACTAATTAAGGATATATGTAGCCATTTGTAAATTGTGTATGAGCTGTTTGCTATGAAACCCAAATAGCTTTTTCTCATGAATGAATCTTTAATAGAGGTACAGTTCCATGTAAGCCCTTGCAAAATATCAGAGTTAAAATGCATGTCTAGTGAAAGTGGGCAGTGTTCTGCTTTGTTTAGCAATGTCACCCTGCTTATACCTGCCTTGTACTTGGTCTTACGTCTTTATCAGTGCCCGCCTGTTTTCAGCATTATTGTGTTATCACAGGGCAAACAGAGGATTTCCCAAGAGATAGGTGGATTCTTGTACTTCAGACTCCAGCTCAGTGTCTTACTCATGATATACTAAGGTCAAAATTACCCTCCTTTATCTGTGAGTGAAGTCTGCATTGTATATTCTTTCCTAATCCAGCACTTGGAGTTCCCTATGCAGTGTGCACTGCTGTTGGACAGCTGGAGCCTTAGAGGAGCAGAAATAATTTCATCTCCTAATGGTGATTGGAAATGTTCTTTTCTACAGGAGAAGAAAGTGATGCAGAGCAGGAAAGCTCATATACAGACGATACAGATGTAATAAACAGTATTACATATTTTCTGATTCTCTTGCTATTGAATGCTGTTTCTAAGGATAACTAGCCTGACACTACAAAATAAACCTGATTTCTAATGTTCAAAGGGGGAGAGACCTTGTTGCATAAAGCATTTAAATGAAGCTAGGCTAAATATGGGAAGATAATCTGAAAGAGACAGTCCTGAGCATAAAAATAGGCTAAAGTGGTATTTGGACCTTCTGAACTTTACCTGGTAACCTCTGCATCCAGAAATTCTTCCTGTGTCAATTAGGGAAAAATAGGAGAAAATGGTCATTTGATAACTAGCTCCAAACTGCACAGCTTATATTACTGACCTAGCTGAGGCAAGAGCCATGTTTTATCATGACTGAGTATGTAACTGCAAATTGCATTACAGATAATGCATCTTCTGAAACTGAATCACAGAATTAACTAGGTTGGAAAAGATCTTTAAAATGAGAGATACAACTGCCAGTCAATGCAAGCAACACAACTTGTACTGAAAGAGCACTTGGCTGTGGAAAGAACTGGGCAGGAGGTAGAATCAACTGTCATTCAGTCTTAAGACTGGGGTATAAGGCTTTTCTAAAGTTACAGGCTTGATTTGAGAATTGCCAGGTGAAACTCAACAACTTAGTTTGTGCAGAAAGTCAAACAACATGGTCCTTTTGATCTTAAAAGGTGTGAGTCACCATCATATCACAGGAAAAGAAAGTGTACTCTATCTCCATTAATTGTGCATTGAACTCCACACTCTTATCCCTGAAATTCTGAATTTTGGCATTCTTAGTTAGTTGAAATGGCTAATTATTTATATTTTTGAACTCTTACAGCCACAGTGAGAACAATACACATGTCAGCAGTATATATAATTATAAACCAACTTGGAGTAAAAAAACTCCTGTACATAGACGGATGAATTATTTTTCCCTCTATCAAACAGTGAGCATTTATTTTGCCGCCACCTTCCTTACTACTCACACCTGCTCTAAATACACATCTGTGCTTGACTTAGCACAAGCTAAGTTAGCTAACATTATCTGACCTGCTGTTTCTTTGATGTTAAAAAAAAAAACAACAAACCAAACCAACAAACAAAAACAAAACTGAAAGAGCCAGTCCCCATAGAAAGAGTTCAGATGTGCAGGGGGTATTTGCAGTACATGGCACTCAGCTCTGCTCTTAATCAGATTCCAAATAAAAAAAGCACAAAGGAAGATATCAAGGTGGAACAGAGATTACTTAACCAGGGGAACGCCCTTCCTTTCTCCTTTCTTATCATACACGTTAAAATCAGTATTTCGAGACGTAAAAGCTGCATTGCCCCTACTTTCCATTTGCATTGTGTCCTGGACAAACGTGGCTGGATTTACACTTGTGGTATTATCTCCACAAATTCAGTGTGTCACAAACTGCATTTGTTGTTTTATGCGTTTTTAAACAGTGCTTTGTAACGTGATTGTTCTCATTCAATAGATTCAGAAAACTCCATGCTTTTTCTGTTTGTTTATTTTTGTTGGTAAGATCAATAATTCATAGTGGATTTCAGTTACAGAGATGATTACCACTGATTTTTCTTTCCCGATTACATGCGTGTTTAAACCTGCCTTTACTTTAAGTAGTATTTAGCCTATTGCTATGTCTTGGCTTCCCCATCTATTATGAATAATTTCTCAGTCTCAGTGTACTCAAAATGTAAATACCAAGTTACGTTTTGTTTCAGAAGATTTTATTGCACACTTTGCATTACTTCCTGTGGAAGTTTCCTGTGGAAGAAGAGTGAAGAATGTGTTACTGGAGTTGTTACTAAGACAGCTCTCGTGGGAACTGAAAGCAAACTGGCCTTGGGACTGTTCAGAATTTTTGCTGAGAAGAAGATGTTCATAATCTTCTTATTTTTTTCTCTCTTTTGATGGAAGGTAAGAACAAACCAGATAAAAGCCTGGAGTCTCCATCTTTTTCCTTCTTACCACATTTAAAAATAATTCTTCATAAACTTCATTATATATATACATTTCTTCATAACCTAGCATGTCCCCATAGGGCTCCATGATGATCAATCGGAGGGTCAGGTAATCTCAACGAATACTTGGGGGTGCAGCTGGAAAATAAAATGAATGCAGAGATAAAGGTTGTCCAGCATGTAGCCATTGGATCATTTAATGAGGTTTATTTCCAGGCCTGAACCCACCTAACAATCTGTTACACAAAACTTGTGGGAACTCATGCTTACTGGAAAAAAACACATTAACTGAACTTGGCAGCAGCTTCTCATTTAGGAGCAACCAAAAATGAGGCACAAGCTTTGCACTCTTTTACCTCACATATTCCCTTCAAAAGAAACCCAGAGAATGTCAACAGTGCTTTGTCAAAAGATGCTGGTCCACTATGACCTGAATTCATTGGGTTTTCAATACGCTCAGTGTGAGCAGTGGGGAAGCAGTTCTCAGCGCAGATAGAACTAGAACTGCTCAGGTCCTTGGCCACGTTTCCTGGAGTCTGACATTTCAGGAATTACAATGCCAAAATTTCAGAAACTGCCATGGGGAATAAGCTGCCTATTTAGTCATGCACAATGAAAAAGAAGCTGTTGTCAATAACACCATATGGTTATTTTTCCTCCTACAGCTCTTCCAATTGACAAAGAAAATCCCCCTCTTGACTGTCCTAGATGAGGGCAAATCTCATTAAATCTATACAGCACAGCTAAGAACGTAGTATCCTTTAACTACTATACTGAAGTCCTTTCTTTTAATTGCTATACCAAATGCACAGTCTGTCAGTTATCGAGAAGACAAGAGTTGGCTACTACTTCCCAGTTAGTAAACTGGAAAGTAGCCCCAGGGTAAAACTGCAAACAAACCAGCAAAGGTGCTGCAAAACTCTTCCAGCTATGTCTTGTCAAACCTGGATGAAGCTTTCTATATGGAGAAACAGGGAGTTCAGGTCTGTCTCTTGAGACTATTGATTTTACATGATGTTTTTATGGCACAAGATTCCATGTTTCCCAGTTCCAGGATAGTCAGGCTTAGAAAGTTTTCTGTTAACTAAAAATTGGCTGGCACCAAGCCTGTTAACCAAAAACCACTCTATAGGACTTGGAATTCATAAATGTTTTACATAAAGTTGCAATGTTATTAAAGTAGAACAGGAAAATTAAATGGGTCTTCTCTCTGAAACAGGAAAGGCAGGCTTGAGGAGGATGAAACAGTTTGGACAGGGGTCAGTAAGGTACAGGAACTGTTAGAGGAAAACAGAAACTGGGTTCTGCTACTGACCTGCTGAGCAATTGAGATCCTTTCATCACCTCCTCTGCCTTAGTAATTCCTGTAAATTGTTAGTAATGTTATCCTCTTAATTAAAGCAAGTTAAGAATGAGTGCTGGATCAGAGCACATCTTAATCCCGTAACTTAAAGGCTTCATTTTGATTTAGGTCTTATGCTTAATTGTGAGGTCTGACTGAAGATACTGTAGTTAGGGTGGCTATAAAAGCTCTCTTGCTTCACTAATGCCTAAAGTTACCAAGTTTCATAGGTCTTTCAATTTCCCCACCTTCTACATTTGTATCTGCTTTTTTTCATATTTGTATTTCTGCCCCAGGCTGTCTTGATGAGGGCTTTGCATCCATTTCATGCCTCCTCCAATATTCCCTCACCCAGACTCCAAAAGGGAATCAGTTTGTAAACATTCTCAGGTGATGCTCATCGGTATTTTACATAGTGCCAAGGCTCCAAAAATTCAGTATGCTTACTGTCAGGACACTCCCAGGAAAAACAGAGAACTGAGGGGTTTCACCCCACCTCTGGAGGAAAGGGGAGCCAGATTGGTTGGCATCTGCAAAGCATGAGTAGGCTTCTGCATAAAAGGGAAGAAGGGGCTGGCATTATATATCTTCCCATCTTTTAGGGGGGAGGTGAGGAGAGAAATACAAAGGAAGGAGCTCAGGGACCCAGCTAAAGAGAGTTTGGTACTGTCACCAAGACACCTTGCTACCCCACCTAGCTGAGAGTTTAGTAAGGCACCATGCTCTGCAGGCAAGAGGATTTGGAAACACACCTAGCAGAAGGCAAAAGTCCAACCAGGAGGCAAAGGCTCTCTAATGTGTACTCCAAGCTGGCAGTTGTTCTGGTTCCTTCCACAGAAGACAATTCTTCCTGTGTAAGCTGAGTATGCTCATGGTGGTTGGTTTCGGGTGGAGCGGTGTTGAGTAAGCTGGGAGTTATGGATACCATTGAGGTATCTACCTTTCCCCATGCATTGCAGATGGCACACCAAGGTTATGTGCTGTGGCAAACAGGAACCTAAAGATTGTATGTTGCCACACTTAATTATTAGTCACCTAAATTCCTTTTGGCTCTAGGTCTGTATAGTTAGGAACCAGCAAATGGTAAGTGTAAAAAAAAAAATAAAATCAGGAGTTTAAGCTTGAATATATAACTAATGTGGAAACAAACACCTGACTGATCCAAGACACAGAAGAAATGACAATCTGTTAAGTGAGGCATCACTTTGGCATGGAATTGCTCCAGCATGGATCCCCAGGGTGATGGTCTCTGAGCCCATGTCGAGCTATGGACAGGAAAGGATTTGGGGAATGGAAATCTCCCAGGATGAAAATGGGCTTCCTATTCAATCTGTGCAATACCCTGTTTCTAGATTATACAGACACACATACTTGTTCTGGCTGTTTTGGTTTATTTCTTTCTTTTCCCAATCACAGCCAAAATCTGGGTTTTAAGACTAAGGATGAAAATCTCTCTATCCTTTTCCACACATCCCACCACACCCCCCCCAAAAAAAAAACCAAACCCTACAAACTAGGGTTTCTGAGTGAGAGCTGCAAAAGCTGGGTTCTTACAGCACTCCTTACCTGGAACAGTTGTTCCTTGTGCTTGGCAGCCTACTGAAAATACCATAATAATTTGGTCTGGTTTGCCTCCAGCACCATCTTACTGGACAAGGCATGAATCCCAGCAAAAACTTCTTGCTTAAGAGAACAGCATGGAAAGTCTTTTCACAAATCACATTTTGTTAAATTAACTGGACTCAAGTAAATCTTAGTGGAATTGTTTCATCTGAAAATGGAGGCCAAATCTGTTTCCCAAAGATGTTTGATCCCACAGCCCTTTTCTTGGAAGCTGTTCAGCTCAGACTATTTCGTCTCACCTGCTGTTGCAAGCTGCCATCCCTATGCCTCTGTTTTGATGGTAAAGCCTCCCCTAATGCCTGAGGATCATGCAACAGGAAAGGAATACAACTGTGAATTCTCTGAGCCCCTGTCACTGCTGCCCTCCTCCTCTCACAGACCTGACACAGTAATGATTCTTTTATTTCAATGGGGCACTACCAGTGGCTGCCAAGTAGACTCTGTGGATCTCCAAGTAGACCATTTGGATCTCCTCCAATACAGGACCTATATTTGTTAGGACTGTCCTTTTTGTTACCATCCCTCGAACATTCCCAGGCTCTCTCCTGCCCTATATATTTTCCATTGAGTGTGTTGTTATTTGCTTTGTCCTGTGCCTCCCTATTCTCGTCCTCTGCCTTTTCTGACCAAACAGCCAGACGCCGCTCCAAGTGGGGATGCGGCAGGCAGCAGCTCGGGTCCAGGCTGTGCGTTTTCCTTAATTTCACAGCTCGACTGCATGCCATTGCCGGCACAGCGGAATAGCTGGCCCCTACAGGCCGTTGGCCATCACTATGTAAATACAACGTGCTCTTGCGACCAGCCAGGCGAGGAGATGTGGGAGGCCAGCAGTTCCTGCAGAGCTGCAGACACTTCATCTGCGGGAGTGCATTCACGGAGGAGAGGAGGAAGAAGGAACAAGGGGCAGAGACACAGACTTTGTCGTCTCTGTGTGCCTATAAATGGTTGGTCTGTTTGAGTGATCTTTTTTCGTCTTGATGAAGGGTCAGGGCCGGCTGAAGTATACTCTTTTCACGGATTTTCAAACATCTTTTTTCTTGCTCCAGTGGCTGAAAACGTGCTTTAATACACAACGCACTCCTGCGTTTTGCTAAGTAGCCCTATCTCCCGACTTTGCACCTCAGGAAACAGCGACTGTTACAGACTAGCAATAAAACCCAAGAAGCGCCAGTGCCCATCGCTATGAAGCAGTAACTCGTGCCCCGTCCTTGGATCCCGCACATCGCAGCCCTCCCTCATACCCCTCTCCTTCCCCGAGCCCTCTGCCGGACTGCAAAACGCCGTTGCCACCGCGCCCGGCCGGGCCCAGCTGCGGCAGGTGCGGGCGGGGCTCGCCTAGGCGGCCATGTTGCGGTGTGTAGGTCGCGGGGCTTAGCACCACGGGTGAGGGTCGTGCTGCGGCGGGCACAGGGAGGAGACGGCGGCAGACGGCAAGCTCCGCCGCGGCTTAGCTGTGCCGGGAGGCCACCGGCGCGGCGCCGCTCTCCGACACCTGTTGCCCACAGTTCGCGGTACCCGCCTCTCGCTCTGCAGAGACTGAGCGCCCCGGAACGCGGGTTCCCCCTGCGCCCTGGGGACATCGAGGCGAGCCCGGCGGGGGGTGTCTGCTTGCGGGGCGAGGCCGGTGCCGCGCTCGGAAAGCGCCGGGGGGAGCGGCGGGTAATGGCCGGCGGCGTTGAGTCACCGCCACGGCCCCACCTGCGTACTTAACCGCCGGCGGGCGGCTGGCGCCGCACTCGTGGGCTGTGCTGCCGCTGTGGCCCAGAGCGGCTCCTTCCTCACCCCTCTCCTCCTCACGGGGCACTCGGCCGCGGCGAGGCAGCCGCTGTATGAACGTTTGGCTCAGGAGTAGAAGCACCAGCAGCCTTCAAAATGCCGAAGCCGGTAAGCGGGGCACGGGGGAAGGAAGGAAGGGAGGCACTCTGCGGGGCCGTTTAGGGGCTGCCCGAGCTTGGGCGCCTGGCGGAGCTGTCACCCCTGCGGCTGCGGCATCGCTCTTTCGCCGGGGTCCTGCCGCTTCCACTGAGACGGGCTGAGCCTAAACCCCCGAGCTCCCGGTACCGGGACGGGGCTTTTGGGCTCGCAGAAGTTCTCGGCTGTACGAGGAGGGAGCTGCGGGCACCTCCCGCGCCTTACCCGGTCGCTCTAGACCCAGCCGAGCTTTAGGCGGGAGGAGCAGTTGGAGCTGCTCGTTTACGGCGCCGAGCTGTAACGGGCGGGCGCCGGGCTGCTGGCGGGACAGCGGCGCCTCGGGTGGGCTGGCGCGCCGCGCCTCCCCTTCCCGTCCCAGAGCCCCGCGGGGAGAGCGGGAAGGAGCCTGGGGAGCAGTGCTGGAGACGGGGAACCGTGGATGGCTCCGGCTTCTGCAGTGCTCCATGATGGGAGCATACAGACCTCCCGAGCAACTCTTGGAAGTATTGCTTCTAAAACACTCCCACTTGTGAGAGAGATGGCAGAACTGCTCTGACTGCCATTTACTATTTGCATGGACCGTGTATTTATGTACAGGAAACATTTATGTGTCTGTAAACGCAGGAGAAACCTTTTCTTCCCGCTTGCTTTGTGATCTAAAAGCTAAATACAGGGACTGTTAATGCAGTTCTCCACAGTGCTTTTTACCAGCTGTTATCAAAGCCCCGTTTCTTCTGGTTGTGTGTGGGGCGTTTTGGTTGGGGTTTTGGTTTTGGTTGCCTTTTTTTTTTTTTTTTAAATTTAAAAACTTGGCTGTCTTTCATCCCTCCTTTTTCTTGACACACACCACTCCCTTCTCCCCCTCCCCCCCCTTCCCGATCAGCTAGTGGGCCTTTTTACTTGTTTTGTTTTAAAGTCTGCTGCTCCTCTGTCAGTTAGAAACGATAATTCCCTTGGGCAGCCAACTGCCTGGTACAAAGCTCTGAGCTGTCATTGGAGCAGACCCACTTTTGAACTCTGAAGAGCATAATCAGAACAGGTTGTTGTTGCTATCTATTTTCGATAGAGGCAATATTTCTCAAAATGCAGTGCAGTGAAGGACTTGGGTAATTCTTAGGTACACCTTGTGAAATAAGGGTAAACAAGCTTATCTTAAGGGTAATATGCAATTGATGTTTTACCAACAGAACCTTATAGTTAGGTTAATTTACACCCCCCCCAAAAGGAGTGGTTGGGTTAACATTGCAGTTTCTGTAAACCTACTGAAAATTTAAGGAAAAAAAAAAGGAAGCTCAATCCTTTTACACACTGTTCAGTCTGAAGGTGCATTTCATTGGTAGGAGGTGATTTATTACTGCATATAAAAATACATACAGAAGGGCTCTTCTGCAGCTGGAAGAGCAAATGGTTTGCAAAGCATGGATATAAAAGGTCGTGTGTGAATAGTCTTTCTCTGCCTTATTATCCATTTGCTAATTGTGGAGTGCTTTCTTGAGATATCCTGGTCAGAATAATCTGCAATCCTGGTTTAGGCCCAAGTCATACTGGAAGCCATAGATAGGTGTGGAAAAACTCTTTCACCTTGTGGAAAACGTACGGCTGCGTTCATCCTTTTACCTGACATGGCTATGTTCATATTCCTTCCTAGATGGTGATTTTTTATTTGTTTCTTGGCTAAATAGCCAAGGTGGATGGTGTAAACCACCTTCTGTTGGGGAAGGACGGGTGTACTCAATGGTTTGCGAGACACGACCTACTAGCTGGGATTCATGGACAAGACTGTGTCAATAGTTTGTACAATATAAGCCCTTTTTTTTTTAATCTACTGGTGCATAGGGCTAGTTGCTACCTCACTTCATATAGAAAGGAGGAGTTTTGCACAGGTTATTTTAATAAAGCACACTGCTTCCGACTGAGACTGGATTTGGATCCTTCCCAGCCCAGCTCATTTGGTCTTAATACAGCTAAATAGGATTCCTGTCAGTTTGCAGAGCAGGGGTAGAGGATGTAAAGCTGTCACTCCGGAGGCAGAACTGTGCTGAGGACAAAAGAGACAACAGCCTTTGGCATGTGTGAGGAATGATGGCATGAACTCTTGGGACAAACAGTGAAGCAGTTTTAGTTTCTGATGAGTATTTGACATGGGTACTAAATATTTATTACCTATGCTTGTTTGCATGTGTCTTGTCTTCATGGCATAAGTAAATATGATGTTGCTTGGCAGTCATCATGCTGCTGTGGGTTAGGTTTAACACATTGGTCATCTGTTCTTTACAAGTGAAGATTAAGATGACAGAAGTATTTTGGCAGCTCTCTCCCAACCCCTAAACTGCTGAGTTAAACCTTCATATGAAACTTTTAACAAAAACTGCATGTGCGCACAAAGCTTATAGATAGTGTTTGTAATTTGTTCTTTCACAGTAAACAAGTAGTAAGCCTATTAGCGCTAGAAAGTTAGTGACTTTGTTTTAATTGTGTACCAAAGTGAAGTATCGAAAGTCAGCAGTATTGCAGATTCTGTGGCAGCATTTAATCACCATTAGTTGGATCTGATGCATGTTTACAATGCTTGGATTTTAGTAACAGTCCAGAAAATAATTGTGAAATAAATACATTTGTTAATATAGGCAAGTGTTAATCTGTAATTTCATGCAGGCATTCTACCATGTGTAACAGTTACAAAATGATGTCTCTGAGGTAAGCTCTAAGTATGTAACTTGTACCCAGTTGGTGAGGCGTTGTGGCTGGGAGGGAGCTCATCAACAGTTCAGATACATAATTTCTGTCTAGTCTGTACAGAGGTTGCTTGGGCTTTAGGGCTGGTGAATTGCTATGTAAGGAAATGCAAGAGCTGTTGTCTTGTCCAAGTCTTGCTGTGTTACCTGGGAAGAAGTGAAACACTGAATAAGCTCAGCCTGGCATCTTTTCATTACTGGAGTGTCTGTGCTGTCTGCATTTTTCATATATGCATGTTACTAGCTTATTTCTGTTTGACTCATTGAATGGATGGTGTTCCAGCAGAATTACATCCTTTTGCAAAACAAGCCAATCTTATAAACAGTGTCTACAACAGCATGGCTGTGGGCTAATGAACAGTACTTACCTAAAGAGAAGGAAACATGATCTCTAGTCTATAGGCCTGTTCATTTGATCTCACCTAGCTGCATTCGCTGTTACTTTATTGAAGATGGAGGGGAGTTTGGGTTGAGGTTTGGGTTTGTTTTTTTTTTTTTTGTTGTTTTTGCTAGAAGAAAAAGCTTAAAGTTTCATGAGAAATGAAGTCAGCTTTTCAATAGAGTGTTTGATGTAATGTAGCACAAGAACTTCTAATACTTGGATGCATGTATGTAAAACTCTGTAGAGAGGACAGCCTAGTCCTCTCTAGTGCTAAAGATAGTCTAGTGCTAAAGAGAACATACAAGTGAATAATATCCAGAAGAACCATTTAATTTTTTTAATACTTCATTAATGGCTTGTGATTGGGAAGCAAAGCATGCTCATGAAATATGCTAATGCCATGCTGTTGATTGAAGGAAGTATTATTGATACAGGGGGCCACCATATAAAGGGGTTGGAGGATTGATGGTAATAAGGTCCCATTGTAGTAGTTAAACTTAGAGGGGTAGGGGGAAGAAGCTCCCTCACTATATATGATGGGAGGATATGGATGGTGGTAGTATGACTCTCTTGTCCATGTTATCTGCAATGCATAGGGTTTCTTGAATGGAAAGCATTAACAGAAGGTGCTATTGAGATCTTGCCTTGCATACTTATCATCTGTGTCCAGGAGAGGGAAATTCAAAGCAGAACCTAGAGATGGGTTTTTGGATGACTAGAAGCAGAAAACCACCTCACGATAAGAGTGCTTGGCAAGTTTAGCCTGGTAGAGTTAAACAAGCTAGCTCTTCCTTCACCTCTATAAAATATAAGGAGTTTAAATGCCAAAGAGGAGGAAGAACTGCTTTAAGCAGAGCTTGTGGTTTAAGAAGATTCTAAACATTAGAGCAGTTAAGTGTGTGTGGTAGGCTTTTTATGGGTAGGTGATTTTAATTTTATTTTTTTTTTACCCCTGCTCTTGTGGCTTTTTTATTGAACTGTTCCAAGAGTTATCATCCCTTAAGATAAAGTTTGACAAGGATACAGTTCAATGCTCCTGCTTGTAGGAGTGGGGAACTAGAACTAATGACTCAAAAGGTTTTTCCCCCGCCCTGTGTTGTGCTAGTGTGTGCTAGGCGTTGCATGGTTAGACATGTCCTCCATACCTGTTTAATGTTGAATATACATGAATGCTGGAAAAGCATGCAAGTCTTCAGCCAAACTTTTAGCTGTCTGTGAACAGATTCTATCATTAAAATTCGGCAAGTTTCTGATAAGCCAGCCCAGAGATGCAAGTGTTGTGATAGGAATTTATTCTAAATACAAAAAATTAATACTAATAATGGTGCCCAGATCTTCCTAATTTATTTTTGACTGTGTATCTTCTAACTATGCATAGCAGTTTTATTTCCAAGTTCTTCACAGCAGATTGCTGTAAGTGAACTGAAATAAGACTATCTTTTCTAATATCTTTTTATCTTTTTTTTTATCCTTAAGTGCTCATAATTAAAACACTCTTAGCTTATGGGTAGCTATAGATTTAGTAAGAAAATAAAATCTTACCCTTTCCTTGTAAGTAAGTACCCATTGCAGTGTGCTTGGTACCAGGAGGAATAGACTCTGGTGCAAAATGGAAATGTAAGGAAGCTTCCATTTGCCAAATGTGATAACTCTCACTCAGCTGCAAAAGGAAGGTGGAGGATTCTGTTAGTAAGTGTAAAGAGTATTTCACAGATGACTGAAGTTACAAGAGACTGAACTCACAATTTTGCAAAATCCAGATTTACTACATGAGCTGAGTAAGCGTTTCTGAGGGCTGTTTGTTCTGGGATGTTAGCTGCTGCAGAGAAGTCAAGGGTGTTAACTGTTATGTTAGTTACTACTTAAAGAATTTCTTTAGCCTTCTTAAGGGGGGAGATAAGCCTTCCTGCTCCTCCCCCTCCCTCTGCCCACGTCTTCCTCTGGCATGAAAAAAGCTGTGGTAGGTCAGGACTTTTTTGAGAGTAAGACTTCTTGATGACCACTGAAGATTCACGCATTGCTGGTGTTCTTGTTTGGCACTGTGTCCAAAGAGCTTTATGTGCACTGTAAATCTCATAATCACTCAGTTGACCTTGAAGGAAGGCAGTGCTGCCTAAGATCACTGAATCACACTGCATACTGTGTTAAGTAATGTGTTTTAGCTGCGTTGTGTGACTGCTTTGAAGCCTGTTTTCAGAATTAGATAGCTTTTAGCCTGTGAGCTGAAAAGTACAGCTTTTTGCAGAAGCAAGTGAAATCTGTAGTTTTACTAAGCAGTGTATGGGATCCTTTCCCTTAGGAAAGGGAGAAAATTGTTACTATGTGAGGCTGGAAACAAGGCATAGCTCAGTGTAACACCTAACCATATTGACTAGCTCTGTATTGCTCATCCATTCAAATCCAGATTTTGTTTCTCTTTCTAGTTTCTATTTCATAGTGGGGGAAAAAGTCAGCTGCCTTTTCTGCATCTGCTCTCACCTTTGAGAAGAGAGTATGAGTAGCAGCCATGTGCTCAGCTGTGACTGATGAGCACCTGATACTGTCAGCTGTCAAAGTAAAAAACCTTAGTCTAAGAATTGACATGTGGGACTCTCATCTTCTAATTGAGTAAGCAACAGAAACTGGTGCTTGATGACTGAGGACTTGTATTTGACTACCTACTATATAGGCTCAATGTAAGAGGTGCTGGCACTCCTGCATATGTTTTATGGCTGCCTGCTAGCTTTGAGACGAGAGTATGGAATTGCCTTTTTTGAGAGAAGGTTATTGTGCACTCACTTCTCCATCCCACTTCCAGGAGCAAGTGCTCTAGTTATTGTGTAAAACTCAGAGACATCACTGTTATCTCTTGATTTTTGCATGAAAACATCAGTGTTTGCTGTGGTAGTTCTAGACCCAGCGTGAGATGAGTGTGAGAAAGGCTCCTCTGAGCTTGCAAGTGCGTGGACACACACTTGATGAATCTTGAGTAGGCTTGTGAAATGGGTTTAGAGCTGCTTGGTTCTGCCAGATCACCACTCCGCAGATGCATAGAGGAGATTCATGGGCTGCCTGCTACCTGAAGAAGTAGAGATTTAAGAATCTCACATTTGTACTGGTGTGCCTGAATTTAGCCTGTGTGGACTTCAGAGTCTATGCTGCAGGATCTGGACTTCGGAGTTCTTTGTGGGAGCTAAAGTAATTCTTTAACATCTAGCTGAACACACTTCAACTGTGAAAGCTTAGCTTGCTTCACTTTTTGTGGAGGTAAGTGGTTACACAAAGCTCCAGGTGTACAAAGTATGTGGTGTGAATTGGTGGGTGGATTTGCATAACTGATACTCAGTGATGTCAGTGTGGGAGAGAGTAGCTTTCCATGTTAAAAATCGGCATGTTTTCTGCCCCCACTGTGCTCTGGGTATGCTTTGGGAGTCACTGGTGCATATTTGTTTGCCATCAGACATCTGTAGTGAAGGGCCTGTGAAAAGTTTTGTCTCGGAAGCCCTCAAACTGTTTTAGATGTCAGGAAGGAGTATTTTGCTGATCCTTCCAATCACTTTTCCTGTACAATCTATAACTTCTCAAGAACAGTATCTTTGTGCTTAGGTGACATTCCAGGACTTGCACTGACCTACCTACCTTTATGTGGGAGCAAATAGTGCTTGTTGCATACCATTTGAAGTACCTTACTGGGAAGTGTAAGCACTGTAGTGTATTGGACGTACAACGGGTTATTAAGCTATCAGAGGTGATCACACCATATCATCATACTTGTATCACATGACATTTGTGAACTTTATGTTTCACCAAAGTCCATGAGGTAAAATGAAAGAGACTGATTATGGACAGGTAAAACACAAGGGTGGGATATTGAATCAATAAATCCCTTTGACAAATGGATTCTTATCTCGAATGCAGAATGAACATACATCATTACTGAGCAGCATAGCAAGTTACACAAGGCCATTTATCCTTAAGTAAATGGAGTTCATGTTCCTTCTGCACTTTGACTTCTTTCTATAACAACATGGCCGTCCTTGTAGTTCAGGTGGAAAGCCCCTGTAGCCTAATAGTACACCTCTGGTGTTGGCCTGTGGAAGAGTATTTCAGAGATATGCACCACTGCTTTCCCCTGAGCTGCTGAGGTATTGAAAGCTCCTATATAATGAGTTACTAAGTGGATTTCTGAGAACTTGTCCAGTCTCCCCTTGAAACCATGTGAACTCTTTAACGTTCACAGTATGCTTAAACAAAGGCTGTCCTAGATAACCTTCAGGTTGTTTGTAAAGTTATCTACAAAACTCCTTGCTATAGCACTACGTGAGAACCTTTTTTCTTGTTCAGTGGTGATGCCCTGTAGTTATTCTGTTTGTAGAGCAGTGAGCGTCCCTTTTCCACTCTATTGACGTAACTGATGAATCTGTATGTTCTTATGTCCTAGCCTCAGTTAACTTTCTTCCAAACTGAGAAGTTCTTAACTAGCTTAGGGAACTTAATGGAAATTATTCCAATTTTTGAACATCCTTAGCTCTTTCCTGTTCACATCTTCAAAAATATTGCTTTGTATTCTGTAACGTCTCCATCTGGAAAGAGAAGAGTTGTTGAGAACATTTCTCCAACAGTTGTTCTTGGTCCCCTTAAATCCTCTGGGCATAATCCTATGAAAGAGTAAATCATAGTCTCTCCTTGTATTCACACAGCTCACCCTACTCCAGTATAATGTGGTTTTCTTCTACCTCAGAACAGCTATCATTGTATCTTGCATGAGTGCTGTTCATGCAAGGTCTATTGAAAGTGTGAAGAGCTATATACTGACAGGCTGTGTTGTTGCCTGGTCTCCAGGTGAGCATTTGTCAGACTTTTCTCTTTGGAATGCCTCTGGGTTTTCCATGCACATTGGTCTCCAGAACCTGTTCCTCTGCATAAACATTGGAATAAAAGGCAGCAGCATTGGTGCTTGGATTCAGGGGAAGCTCTGAGGCTGTTACAGCTTTTATTTAGGTTATTCATGCCTTCAGGCCCTGCCCCTGTTTGTTGTGACTTGGCAGTGTGGAGTTCAGCTTTTACATGAATTGGTGTGTGTCTGTTTCCAAATGAGAAAGCCAAGCAGGGGTATGAAATGGTGTTTGTGTTCTGGATAAAGTCTATAAGACTTTACATGAATGGCTTACATGAATATTGGAAATGTTAATTGTCAAAAAGACTCTGAAATTATAATGAAAGTTGAGATAATAAACTTCTGTATTATCGTACTTGGCCCCGTGCTGATGTTTCTGATGGAAGACCCCAAAAGATTGTCTAATTTGTTCTGTGCTCTGGTGACTTCATGAGATAAAGCTTATTTGAGGACTAGTTGTGAGTTCTTTAAACTTCACGTGTAAAGCCTTAGTCTCACAACTTCATTATGTTTAATTAGATGCAGCAGCTGTCATGATGAAAGTCTGTGTATGAAGGACTTTGATCCAGTAGCCTGTAGCTTCCCTCTGTGTTTATCCTGCAGGTGCAAAAGACCTTTGTTCCTGCAGTCTGGGTTCCTAAATGTATCCTGACATCCATCTGTTGAGGACAAATGGCTCACCTAAGCAGCAGTGTTGTGCTGAGCCTGCTGTCACTGGCTTCTACTGTGCACTGTATTCCTTCTTTAAAGAACCCACTGCTGCTTGTACGCCGATATTCTGAGTATTACACAGCATCAGAGAGTCTTTAAAGTGAATGTTGATGTATTTCAGCAGAACACCATACACCTTCCTGCTGCTTCCTAACGTTGTCTGTATTCAGAGTAAACCATTCCTGTGTCCCTCTTGGAAAGGGAGAGCAGGTGTTTTGTATGAGAAACATCTGGGCTTCCTGAGTGTACCGAGCTTTGTTTAAGGGTAATACCCTGGGGCCTTTCAATCTTAAACTGCATCGCTTTATGTCTTGCCAGAACATAGCGCTGTCCCAAGGTAACTTTATATGTGAAAAAGATGTAAATTTTAAAATTTTGGAAAGCTCTCTGTCTCTCCCTCTCCCCCCAGTTATTTCTAACTTGAAACAGACTGATGCAGTTGGCTTGTTAGGAGAGAGCTGGGGGGGACTTTGGTGGGTAGAGAAATATTTTTCTCTGGGAATTGTGCTTCCTAGGTTTTACCGTTTTACTGGGCAACTCACGTTAACTGTACAGAGCTGAGCAGGGGCAGAGGATGTTGGAAGTCTGACTGAGGCATTGGGAACCAGGGCTGTCAGAGGTGCAGCATCACGTGTGCTTGCCACACCTGCATGAAATCTTCATGGTCTTCTGGCACGCAGAACACTATTGCTTGACCCAAGATAAAGAACTGAATTACAGCCATGGGTGCTTCTCAGCTCTTCATGCAGATGCCTGCTATGCATTTATTATATGCTGACAGAAGATATACCAGGCTTCAGTTAAGGAAACTGAGATGTGCAGGAGAAGATGCCATCTAAATTACATGCCTATCTAAACTAAAAAGGCTTAAATTTACAGTCTAGGATTGTCTTCATGTTTAATTATAAGGAAGACTTCATGTTGTATCACAAAGAAGAGTCAAGTGACCTGGCTGCAAAACCAAATGCAGTAGGTTGGCTTTCTTGTGAGCTGTCCATGTATGCTGGCAGGGAGAGGGAAGTTTGTCCTGAAGATTCAACCTGCTAAAACTGGAATTTCTGGATGATTCCCCACATCTGGGTGTTCAAGGTTTTCCTGCCCATGGTGAGCCCTGCTGCCTGCCCTGCCCCCTGCCTTTCATTCAAAATAGTCTAGCTTTCAGATTTCACTTCAAAATTATTTTTGGCTTCTACTCAAAGTACTTTTTCTCCTTAGAAGAACTTATTTTATGTAAGTTGTTGCAAGGTGCTTTCACCTTATACTAGAGCAGCAAATACCTAGATTGTTATTGCCTTTAGTAAGCTTAAGATATTTCAGGTAAGTATAGCTGATATAGTTACTGCTCTGTAAACACTGAGGATTACTATCAAAAATACAGTTGTACAAGCTGTTGCTTATACTAGCATTTAAGCACTAATAGTACTAGCATTACTAACATTGTACTTACTGACTAGCAGTTAAGAGTAACAACTGTGCTGGGCAATATTAAAGTAACTACTAGCTTCTAGATTATTGTATAAATGATATTTACCCCCAGTGGTATTTCCTCCTCTCCAGGAAGGTGAGCAAGGTTCTAAGAAACAAGAGACTAGCCTACTTAACTCCAATTGTACCTGTTGCAGATACAGCAGTACCTAACTCTGCTTCATAGACTTGCAGGAATTCCAGTGGAATGTGACAATGCTCCCATTTATTTGCAAAGAGGAAGCAATGTTTAACGCGATGAGTTTTGAAATGGAGCGTGTTCTTTGGTTCGCAGTCAGGTCTTCTTGATTTAACATGGTATGCTGAGAAACTGGGTCAGTTAAATGGCAGAAATGAGCTTGCCTCAAGTCAAGTGGATGCCAATGAGGTTGTCCCTTATTTGTGTTTTGTGAACTGATGAAGCTGTTTTCATCCTTGTTAGCAAACTGTGTGCTCTGTAGTGTGGAAGGGAATACTTGGGACTCTTTTGCTGTGCTGTCATTGCCCTCTGAAATGCTAGGTGTTGGGCAGGTAGTTCAGAGAGGATCCTGGCATGGGAGCAGGAGAGGAACGTGTTAGAAGCTTTCTTTGGTGCTGTGTTGTACATCTCTTTCCCACTCCCTTAGGAATCATATTCTCCTTCCCACAGAAGAGCAATTGGAGTTTGGAGGTTTGTCATTTGCCTTCTCATTTTAGATTCTTGGAGATCCTTTGCATTGTGAAAACGTAGCACTGGGGAGGATCTGACCTTAAGTTGTCTGAAGGCTGCTGCAATGGTTGTATAGTATCCCAGTACCTTACCGCTCACAGCAATTACTGATTCTTTTCCTGCTATCCAGCCTGCAAAATAAGAAGGCTTTTGGGTGGGGTTGTTTGGTTTTTTTTCCCCTCATTCTGGGTTTAAAAGTTCCTGTCTTCTCTATAAGCACATCATGTTACAGACAACTCCTGTTTGGAGAAGATTAGCACTATGCTAGCGAACCAGCCCCTCTGCTTGAAGAGAAGGAAGAACACTCAAAACCAAAGCAAAGAACCAGCCAAAAAGCCCTGGAACACTTAACCAACCCAAACCTACCTGACCTGCAGATTAGTGCAAACTCCCCTTGATTAACTTGCTCCTTTCCAAAAGAAACATTCAAATTTGGGTGACAGCATTCCAACTGGCAAGTCGTCAGGCAAACAAAACAGAATAGTCACCTTCTGTCCTTCATCCGGTGACAAATACAGTCAAGAATGTAGTTTTTTCTTCCATGCAATAGCATCACACCAGGAAATGTGGTGCTTTTCTGGGCATTATAATAAACTACATGCTTGTCTACGGTCCTGCTGTGTGTAGCCCATTGTTTGCAATCCTGTAATTTGTTCATTGTCTGCCTCTTGTCTGTTCTCACCTCTCTTAACTATAACACCTGCAACTATACCAAGACCTTTGAAGTCCTCCCTGTCCTTGTAAAGTTTCTGGTTTGTTCTTGACTAGGTGCTGTTTGTGAACCTGTAAATGCACTCCATCTTCCAGGGACCATGACAATACTTAACTACATTTTCTTACTCCCTCCACCCCAGCACTCTCATCCATCCCCCTTTCAAGATCCTGGTCTGCCATGGAAAGGTCAGAATACATGTCCCTGCAGTAGTTCCAGCAAGGTGACAGTGCTGACCTTAACTGTGAGGGAAGTCATGCTTTGGCAGTCCTGCAGCAGTAAATCATTTGCTTGATATTCATGACACTGCTTCTTGCTTTGACAGAAACTCCCACATAGCTCTCGCTCCTCGCATGTTCTCTACAAGTCCATTTGAATCCATTTTGGCTTTCTCGGCTGAGCAGC
>JBCJKH010058492.1:0-10228 GCA_039877255.1 Loriculus beryllinus
GGGATGGAGCACTTACCACTTCTCTGGGCAACTTGTTGCAGTGCCTCACCACCCTCACAGATCACATCATCAGATGCTGTCAAAATTAGGATGGTAAACAATAATATTATTTCACCAGGTTTTACTCTTTCCAACAGTGAGCTAGATGTAATCCATTAATAATAACCTAGCTGGTGGCAGTAGTATTGCGTCAGAGGAATCTGGTCCTACACTGCTGAAATAAGTGCAGCTGAGAGCAGTAGCTTAAACAAGTAAGATAAAACCAAAAAACCAAAAATCCATCCCAAAACCACGATAACAATATTGCCAAATATAAAAAGCTGCATTTCTCTCGAGACAGATAGTAAGTGTAAGAAGTGTTTTCTAAAATATGCTTCAGGTGGCACATTTTTTGACTACATCAAGTCGGTTTGAGCAAACCTATCTTTGGTTTTAACTTGCAAAAGCCTAGCTGAAGGTGAAGTGCAGGAAGCATTAAAATCTATCAGCTGCAGAGGAAGACACTGCGGTTCCATTTTCTGTGAATGGTAAGAATTTGATCATTCAAATCACACTGATTTAACACTTCTGCTGTCTTTCATGGTGACGACATGAAAAACCCTGTAAGCATTTACGGAGACTTGATGGGAACTCTGCTGCTTCAGTCGTCACGTGCAGTCACAGAGCTTTAAGCTGAGAAGGTTTTCACAGCTTTGCCTTTCACTGTGTGCTTTGGGGACCATGGCAAGATTTGGTTCACCTGAATTTTTAACTAGCACAAAGAAGAATTCGAAGATGCTATAAGTTATCATGTCAGCATTTAAGACCTTTTAGAATGTAAATGCCAACACGGTTTTGAGATGGAAGAGCGGTTGTCATAATATCTTGATTTCCCACCTGCTGTGATAACTAAATCCAGGGGATGGAGAATGTAGTAGCTTTTTCAGATCAGCATTAAATTCCCCTTTAAAATAAGAGAAAATATCGAGTAAACATCTATTAAAAGGTTGTCATGTAGCTTGCTTGATAATGCATACCTTTGTGCAATACTCAGAAACGTGCATCTTTTTATGCATACGTAGGGGGACTTGCAACAGCCTGTAACACATTGCAGAAAATGTGCATGAATGTGAGCCTGTTCTTAGAAACATTCTTAAAGCTTCAAGGATTAAAATACATCAGGATGTTAGAAAAAGATCTTTAAATACACAGAAAGTTTTTTTAGGCTTGAAAAAAAATCATCAGGTCTCAATAAAATTTCACCTACTTTAGAAAAGTTTGATTTCCTTATCACGTTATTGCTTGTTGCACCATGCACTCTTCCCTTCACCACTGACACTGCTGTCTGGATTGCTGCAGTACTTCCACCCATAGTCAATGTAATACCCATTGCACCAGCTATCTGGGGGTTGAACAGCAGTAGGGTGGGTTTTTGCTTTGAGCAGATAGAATGTTCCTTTCTCCAGTTACTGCCTGCCTTATTTATTACTGCCTCGCAGTCCCTACCTGTGCTTTATCACATGTGTCTTTTCATATTGAGCTTTGATTGTAAAGGTGTGCAAGTCTTCTGCCATCGCACGTGTATTGCACGTGCAGCAATGAACCGCCAGCCTCCAGGTGACACCACAGTGCATCTCACAAGGGCACCTAAAGGTAGGAGTTTGGGACCCCAAGGAACTTTTTACATTTCGGAATTGTGCTTCAGACCAGAAACTTTCAAAATCTGGGGAAAATTAACTGTGGTCTTTGAGCAATGACTTACACGTTTGCCAAGTTGTGAAGAAGTTACAATGGGGGAACTCCCCAACAAACACTCCTTCCAAACCCACTTTGTTCTCATTTCCCACAGTCAACCCCATCTGGCAGTTTTGTGTTACCGGACATAACTCATAAAGGCCTCAGCTGTTTAATCTTCTTGAATAAATGAGTTCTCAGTCACTGTGATCAAAGTTAGCTGTTCATCATCTGAGGACTCCAGTACCCTATGCCTGCAGCCTGGCCACCAGCCCAACCTGTGTGCTCCTTCTTCTCGTGAAATCTTATGAAAAATCTCATAATACTTATACATCAGGTGGTACCCATATTCAGTCCTCATAACTTCCCTGTGGTAAGCTTTATTGTAAGGTTTATTGCCTAGTATTTTCTCTACCCACACTTCATTTGTAATTCTTACAATGAGAAAAAAAAATAGCAGAAAAATGTTGGCTTGGCTCAAAAATGCTTTGCTTTTTCTTTCCTCCCTCTCCAGCTAAAGGACCTTTGCTAAGATGCTTTTACTTGTAAAACAGCCTACATGTATTTAAACTGGTTACAAGACAGAGTTCTGGTATGTTTTGTCTCAAAAATGCTGAAACAAAACATTAATTCCTCCAAAACTTTTCCCTTACTAAGTGGAGATTAAATTAAGCATCAGCTTTACGGAACTATAAATGAGTGTGTGTGTATTTTTAGTTTCTAAAATCCAGCATGTTTTGTTGAACACATTGAAGCACAGTTCTGCAAATAGCACACTTACCAAGCTATGCTTTAATAATAAATTGAATTCAGTATTCCCCCTGGTGAGACCACAGAGAAGGGAAACAGGCTCAGGCCCAGGAGGCCAATGTAATATGGTACCTCCTCAGAAGAGACCACAGCCACATTTGGGGGAGAATGATCATGAGCACAGGCGAAGGTGGAGGAAATGCGGGGCATCCAAGACCATGCCATGCCGGTGTGTGCCCCTGTTACGTGGGACACCCTTGTGCAAGGGCCAGGGGCTACGGTGTTGCTAGAAAGATGGAGGATCAAAAGATGACAATTAGTGTTTGCTGCCTTCCACAGAGCTTCTAAGCTTCAGCTTAAATAAGGAAAGCAATTGCCAAGCATCATTAACCATGCTGGGATTGCAGTCGCTGCAGTGTGCTTTCCTCAGTGTTTTCCTTCCATAGGATGCAAATCTTACATTGTAGAGTGGCTTATAAGGAAGAAAGATACATCTAATTTTTCACATTTTGGCATTTTTGCTGTATGTTAACAATATTTTTTAAGAAATGTTATTATTGGTGTAAGTCCACAGGGAGACTGCAACAACTCTGCCCTTTTTGTCCCTCATGTATTAAGCATTTTGAAGTAAATAAAAGAAAAAGAGAACAAAAGAAAAAAAAGAGAAATAGCAACTTTAAAATTCTTGTAATCTAAGCGTTGGGGTTTTTTACATAATGGGATTAGTATGTTCAGTACCTTGCATGGAGTAGAAAACCAGTGTGTTTTAAGACATTTTGGACAATACGTTTTCAGTTCTTCGACTACATGGATGCAGACAGGACTGGGTGATTGATAGTGCTTACATCTGGCCTTACTGGTAAAAGTTATATGATAAATATAGCTTCTGCAGAACTTTTTTAAGGAAAGAAAATCAGTTCATGTTCTTGCTTGTAAAAATTCTCATTTTTTCCTAAAATCTTTGGTCTCTGTACATACCTTTTTGTGGTGCTTCTCTAAGGTATGGCAGGAGTTCATTATCTTTGCTCATCGTCATCCTCTGTCTTCCTGTCTGCTCCCTGAGGTGTGCACAACCTACAGAACCATCTCATTCCCCCCCCCCCCCACCTTCCTTAGGCCAGGATTTGTGAGACATCCAGTTGCAAGTAATTTTGGGAGAACCACAACAAAGGATGTGGGAGTAGACACAAATCAGAGCCTGACACAAATTAACAAGTCAGACCTTGCCAGCTGCTGCGAGATGGTGATAAAAAACAACTCCAATATCCACTGGAAAATGCTGATGAGACCAAATGGAAACATCAGGTAAGAAACAGGTGATTTCAACAAATTGTGAAATACCACCCATTCCTTCGGAAAGAAGCTTTAAATGTTTTAGATATACTGCTTTGGTACTTTGTGAGAGACAGTCACCTTCTGGTTCAAAATTACTTCTTTTGGAAAATGTACATAATCCTTTGCATAAAGTTAAAAAAAAAAAATTAAATGTGTACAAAACATTCCAAACGCATCAGTATATTTCACTTTCTGACATTTTATTTCACTTTATGACATTTTAAAATGTCTTTATCGCATCACTGATTTTTAGATGGAGAGGAGCTTATCTTTAATAAGAAATAAGATCTACATTCAGAGAGTGGGCCTGTTCTGTGGGATGCTCCATGGGAACCAGGGCAGGCAAGTTTAAAACTGAGAGATACTTGAGACTGAGAGTGGGGCTTGGCAGCTTACACACTCAGACAACACTGGCTGTTTATAGTGTTGGCTGCTGGATGTAGAAGCTTTCTGGCCTGAAAACCTCAGTCATTGAGGATAGCTGGTGAGCAGCACAGTCAGGAGCAGTCCATACACTGAGGCAAAAGGAGGTGTCTGTCTCTTGGTTCTCTTTGTACATGCTCAGCCATTTGTGCATGCAGCAGAGGATGCTGCACTAATATCAGAATCATTAGCTGTGTGATTGGCACGCACCATAATTTAGATGAAAGAACATTAGTCTAACCCAAGGTTTGTGGCAGTGTGCTGGGCACTCTAAACTTATCACACATGCAGAGGGTGAGGTAAAATACCATTTTCAGAGACTTGCAGTGCATCTTGTATGTTGAACACAGGCCCAGACTGCTTGGATCAGATCTGTCCTGAGTGTAAATCATCACACTTCTACTGATCCCCAGGGTCACAGCAGCTTTTTCAGACCAAGGGATGTTTCTTTTGCATCCATCATCTGCAGCATGGATAACTGTGTGCGTTGTGGTTCATCAGCAGGCTTGGGGTGGCAGTGCAAGCCAGCAAGTCACGGTAATACAAGTGCTCTCCAGAAACAATTCCCACAGCTGCCACAGAGAGGATTTGTTTTTCATAAGAGGGTCTGTTAAACCCCCCCCTTCTCAATCAAAATAGCTCTGTGCTGGCTCCTGTTCATCTCTACAAATGACATGTGTGTCCTTCTGATTTAGGACACTCATAAGCAAAGATGCATCTTTGTCCTATCCAGAGTCACTGGATCCGGTCTGTGGATCCAGACAGTTGTGCATAAAACAGAGGTTTTAGACCTCGGCTGCAAGCAGTTTATCACAGATTCTCCTCTCCAGCTCCTGCCACAGCTGCTAATGGTGCTAAGTTATGTATCAAAGCACAGCTAGGGTGGCAATGGTGGCAGCAGCCACTTCTTGGAAGTTATCACCTTGGTTCAGGCCACGTCTAGGAGAGGAATCAAACCACCACATGCTCCCGTGCTCGGGCAGGGATAGCACACTTGCCAGCGATACAGTACCGCGACCTTGGATGCAGCCAGCAGCGTACAGTCAGCACATACCTTGCCCTGCCTGTTATCCATTGCTATTTCAGGGCTGCTATGGCAGTTGTGGCAAGTTTACAAAGGCTTCTGGTGTGAATGGACACCAAGCCTCTTGGAGGCTGGTGTATTTTCATTTCCATGCATCCATCTGTCATCCAGTTGGGCTACATCTGGGGAGAAAATTTTCTGGTTTGGCTGTAATTGACATCTTGCTATAAATCTTCACAAGCTGTTCTTGGGACTTGAACTCGGCCAGACCTCTGTGCCTTTGGGGAGGGAGGTTGATGTTCACTCTTTCAAAGCCAAGAAAGTGTTGGTGTTTTTTTCTTTCCTGGTGATGGGCACGCTGTCTGTCAGGTGCTGCTCTGTGCCATAGGCAATGGTCACAGTTTACCAGCATGAACTGAGCCACGCTTCAGTGGGGACAAGTGGTACCACTTGTGATGGTGGGAGAGGTCTGCATCGTGAGTAGGTAAAGCAGCTGCCCTTGCCCATCCCATGCTCATCCCTAATCCCAGCCCTTGCTACAAACTATGTTGACTGAGAGCTGGGGAGCACAGCCTCCACGTTTCTCCCTGAACCAGGCTCTTCAATAAGCAGAGCATGAAGAACCCCATTATCAAAGGTCCTCTGCAGAGAGACCCAGACGCTGCCCTGCAGCCTGCAGGTGCCCAACAGCAGAATGAATCTGCGCTCACCTGAATCAGCAGTAAAAACAGATCTCAAGATACAAGACTGGGTAGAGGGGAAAGGCAAAGCAGAAGCTCACAGGCACTGCTGACTTTGGCATTTGAATAGATTTTTTTAAACAGGAAACAAAGAGCTAACATCTGATTAGACAGTTGTTATGGAATCCAGGTTTTAGCACCATAATTACTGTTGCATTCAAAGTTTTCCTGAATTTCCTTATTTTGCATTTCATATTGCTTAATAAAAGTGGCAGAGTTTTTGCTGAAAATGCTTGTGCAATATTGATTAGGAGGGTAATCTTGGGAATGTTTGGCAACTAGAACACGTTGCTGTTTCATAAAAAATATTTATAGTGTCTTGTGATTTTGTGGCCTGCCTTCTCAGCTAAATATCGAAGAGGAGTTTTTCAAAGTGAAAGTATAGGAGGGAAAAAGAAACTAACTGTACCATGATAATCAGTGGAGAGTGTGACAGCGATGTAGATTGTTGACCCTAGTTAACTCAAAACAGATCAAAGAGTCTAATACTTCTGCTTTGCTGCAGGTGTGACAACTCATCATCAATCTAGAGGTCTTGACACAGAGCCAGTGGGCAGAGCTGCACCAAGCAATAGCAAGAGCTGGCTGCTCTCTGTTTTAATTGTGACCCCATGTAATATGCAGGGGTAGCATGTCCTTGTGAGGCTGGACAGAGTTGACATCTGAATGGGTTAGATGCCTAAATACCACTGAAGTGATATTTGGGTTTAACAGCTGAGGTGCCTTGCTGCTTCTGAAAATACTGCCCGCAGCTTTGAAAGTCTTGTCTTAGCCGTTCTTGTGTGCCATTCTCCAAGCCCTGGCGAGTATAATTATAGCTCTTCCTTAATACTGCATAATGAAGGCATGAAAAATGGTATCCACTCCGTGCCTTATTTCAGATTGATAGCTGGAGAGGGTTTATTGATTATGGCATTTATGAGGACTATAAACTTTGAAATTAAAGAAAATGAGTTGGCTGCAGGGGTAACTTTAAAGGTACTATGGAGATATCATTAGTGTCGCATACTAGCATAAACTGCAAAAAAAAAGCTGCAATGGTTTGAATGCTGAGAGCATACCTGCTACTTTTTGATTTTCTACAGAATTCGAGATAAAGGCTCTGTTTGAAGTGTAGCCTGGGTCAAGCAGGTACATGCAACACAAGTAACCAGATGACGCTGTGTTTATGACTTTTAAATAAAGTTGCTGCCCCAACAAATCATTCTCTGACTGCAATAACTCTCTGGGCATGGAAATATTGACTGATAGATGCATGACTTCTTCTGAATTATCACTTGCCTGAATGTACTAATGCAGAGTGTATAGACAGTGCCTATTCTCTGCCAGTGACTGAAAAAGTAATTCATGCTTTAGCTTACCTTTGTGGTTTTTAACAATAAAGTCTGGATTAGCTTTATACTTTCATTGAGGAATAAATCCAGTACATCAGCCTCTGCTCTGTTACATGCCAATTTAGCCAATATCATGTAGTGCAACCTCTCTGCAGCGTGACAGTATAAAAGAATTTAGAGCAGGTTCGTTTCCTCAGAGTCTTTCACGAAGTACAGCTCCAGCTCTTTGTAATTCAACCTATTCCGCAAGAAGGAAGAAGTAATTCTGTGTGTATGCGTGGTTTGTTATTTTGGGGTGTTTATTATTTTTACATTAAAGTGCTGAACTTTATTTGAATTCATTAGTTCATTTACTTTGCAGGAGAGGAATTTTTTCTGCAGAAAAAGATTAGTTGTAGAAGTCTGCAGAACAAATGTTATGCTTTGGTGTCTGAATCTGGGAACCAAGATTTCTCCTTTTAGAAATCTGAGAAAGAATACCAATGAACTCTTACACATAGCATGACTTTAAATAATCTTCCTTAGGCTGAAAATCTCTGGCATTAATAGAGGACCTAGTATCTTTGGGGAGCATAAGCAAGCCTTTATGCAAGGATGAAGGGGTTTTAGACAAGGATGACCTGTCCAAGATCAAAATCTAACATACTCCCAATTGGCTTGAAACATTCTGGCAGTTGCTATATTTTAACTTTCCATTTGTATCTAATGAATACCTTCGCTAAAACAACAAATAATTGGCTTGCAATGTTTATCTGGCCCTAAATGAGAGATTAGCATCATGGTATTTGACAGTCATCATAATCACAGAAAGGACTGTTCTTTCAGCTATTAAGTACGTTTAAAAAGAAAATCCCTGAGTGTGGCCTGTGCCAGTGATACAGTAAGTGTTTAGGATGCAAAGAACTTACTGCCAGATGGCTGACATTGCCAAACTGGTCTTTTACAGTGGTCTTCACCTTCCAATTGCTGTGCTAAAACAGGTTTCCCATTCCTCTGTATTTGAGCATCTTAGGTAGCACCATCCTTAATGGACCTCCATCTTATTTGTCTTCTTACAGTAGACAGAGCTCAGCACAGGGCACAGATATTACTTTGTTGGGAATAACTTTCACTTCTTTTGGGGACAGGAAGGAATGGGAGGACCCACTTTATGATGGAGAAAGATCTTACCAACATTGTTAAAGCTGTTCTTCAAGAAAGCTGCGTCCAAGAGCATCACTGGAAAGCGTTCCCTAACAATCAGAGCTGGAGTTTACCTCACTGCTGAAATCTGTTTTGCAGCAATGAACTATAAAAGTGACATTATATTTAGCATGCTGTTTCCTACTGTCTTATTGTTATTGCTAGTATTGGTTTCTTACAAAATACCCTATATTATTACTAAGGGTATGAAGCCCTTGCCTTACAGATAGTATCATAAAGAATACAGATCAGGTTACTTTTAGTGGAGAAAAATAATCACCTGCTGACAGTGTCCTTGATGATATACAGGGGTATGTCCTTCAGGAAGTGGGAAGATGTCATTCTTGCATGTTATCTTTCTGTATTTCCTGTAAGACTCAGCATGTTGGTTGGAGTAAACAAGGGTACACCCAGACTGTCGCTGCGGGTTATTATGAGTTGAAACAGCAGGTAGTTCACTTGTTTGTGTACAAAGTTTAAGTTCCTTAATAGAGTACCAAATCTTGAAACTAGGTTTATGCACCTATGTGGTACTTGGGAACAACACATGTTTCTCTAGGAAAGATTTCCCAAGCAAATACAGGTCTTTATGCTTTGATTATAAATTCTGTACATTGAATAATTTATGTTGACCAGGATTCTCAAATAAAACCAGTGAAAATGAAAATAATGCTTGTTTCTTTTTATGAGAAAGCTTCTAAGAACATATAAATATTTTGTTAGAAGCTCCATTTCAGCTAACAGACCTCCAGAAATTAGGGCGCTGAGCTGTAAACTTCACATCCTGTTTTTTCCTTAATACCATCTGGGGAAAATAATAGAATCCAGGGTTTACTGTGTTCCCACAGATCATATGCAAGATAGATAATGGTGCAAGCAAACAGGCTATTTATCTCTTGTTCGCTCTGTTGAGACTGTCACCATTTGTGTGAAGCTTAAACCTTGTATTAATCTCTGAATCATGCCGGCTTTATTTTCAAAGGAGCAGCCTTGATTTAAAAGTTACGTGTGACTTGAGGTTCTGGCTGCCTGAAGCTGCTGTGGTCTGTAGGTCTTCTCAGAGTGGCCATACCTCACCTGACTCCTCGCTACAAGATGCTACATTCACTTATTATCCTGACAGGAGAAACATAGACAGGGCTTTCTTCTTCACAAATATTGCAGCCATCTCAATAGCACTGGGAGGAGTTTATCATCTCTTGTAAATCTTGTTTGTTATATTGACAAATAAGGGTATTTCCTCTAGACTTTCCACAGATTACGAACACTTACAAGCAAAGGAACTGCACGTTGCACAGACTGCGATACCATGGTTGCAGTGTTGTTGCAGGAAGAGGAGACCTGTTGAGGCTCTTTTAGCAACAAAGGATTCAGATGTTGCACAGAGGAAACAGCAAACCCGTCAGTATTGTTGCCTCGTTCTCCACCCTTCTGGAGAGAAAATAAACTCTGGGTCTTTTCAAAAACGCAGCGATGGGATCGTTCATGATTTCCATCCTGGCCTGTGTTTTAGAAGATGCCTCCCCAGCGATTACTGCCGAGGACTTGAGTTTTCATTTTTACATTTAGTGTAACAGAAATAATATTAATGGGGTTTGAGGTTTTGTTTGCTCATTAAGCAGTCAGCAGGAGCTCACTTAATGGAGCACAAACTCACAGTTATTACATTATCGCTTAATTATTCAGCACTGACATCACTGCATCTTCACAGCAGACACCCTCACAAC
>JBCJKH010058492.1:10328-28220 GCA_039877255.1 Loriculus beryllinus
AGGCACCCTCACGACTCGGAATGGGGTGCGTTTCACATCAGCTTCTTATGTCTTGATAAAAACAGGCTAATAGGAGCGGCCAAAGACAGTGCTGGGGTGTACTGATCCTGCCTTACTGCATAAAGCTTTTTATGCAAACCAGGCCCTCAGCACAAAGCACGAGCCATGGGAAGTTATTGTGAAATAGGTCAGCTGCAGGGAAGAGTAATCAATGGAAAGGAGCTGACAGTAGAAGTGTTACTTGGCTGTACAAGTGTACTTACCGACATATTTTTAGGTTGTTTAACAGGCAGAGAGGAAGGGAAGGATGGTGGTTTTGCAGTGGTGGAAGACGTGTTCACATAAATCTCCTAAAATCTCAGTTCTTTTGTTCATCTACAGGTAGAACACATTTAAACACCATGAAGGTGCTGTTTGTCCATGAGTTAGCTTCTAGTACAGCCTTCTGTGGAGTGCTTGAGGAGCTGGATGTCTCTGGAGTCTTTCCCAAATAAAAAGCCTGTTGAATGGCGAGGCAGTACAAGACACATTATCCCACTTCTCCACAAAGCAGTGGTACAGGGCACACGTTTTTTTGACAAAATCTTTGAGGTTTTATCCCCACGATGGAGAGGTTTTTTTAATCATTCTTTCAAACATGCAGTATGGCAGAGGTGGGATGCCATGCAGATCTTAACAGAGTCTCTCTGTACGACAGCTACACTTCCAAAACCAGACGTGATTCAAGTGAATTAGGGTGTTCCTGTGAATTAGTGTGTGAGACAATGGTGATCAGCTTTTCAAGGCCACACTCCAGCTCACTACTGAAAACATGGAAAAGTAGCAAGTAAAAAAGGCAGGAATACTCTGCCCAAGGTTATTTGTTGGTGTTCTGTGCAGAAAAATATGTTCTCTTAGTGCTTTCTCTTGGGAAAAGAAAAATCTCTTTGGGCAGAATCATCTTTTATGGAAGTAGCTGGCAGATTTACTCAGCAGCACATGCCTGCAGATAAGTGATTGCTTGCAATATAAGGGAACAACTTTCACAGAAAGTCATGAACACACAACTATCAAGCATTTTCTAGTCAGTGTTAAGAATACACCATGACACAGGAATTTGGAATCACTGTAGCGAGATGGAGACCTGTGAAGTTTGCGGTTATGACTTTGTTGATATGTCACTTTGAGGTTTGGAGATGGTTATAAAGAGCGATGTACAAAGACAGAAAAGGTTTTGTCCCACTGACGTTATCAAGATGCCTGCCTTTGCGTTGAGTCTGTGGATCTGGGTTTGGGAACCTGCAGGCAGAGGATTCATTTCACTCCATTCCTTCTTATTTAATTTTGTGTCCATCATTTTCTCATTGCAATTGGCAAGGCAACACGGTGGTCACTGCGTTTGCTACAGTTAGAAAAACCTTTTTTTTTTAGTAGAAATTGCTCATTTTCTATTGCCAGAAAATGGCCTGAGAAAAGAAAGCTGGGGAGCAGGGGACGAAGTGCAGACAAACTACTAGTGACATTCAAGGCTTGAGAAAATGGTTCTGTTGACTTGTGGCATATTGAATATCACAGAAGAGTGATCCCATATCTGTGGGTAATGGTTTGAACACTGCCTACCTAAGAAGTTTACTGCTAGCTATGATTTCACTGAGTTTTTCTGTTATTTTGGGTGTTTTGAGTAGAGTTTAGAAATCTTGGAATGCCTTATTACAGAGCAGGAGCACATCAGAGGTACGTCTGATCTCGGATATATTACTGTATATCCTGCATATTACTCCTATGGACATTGTACTAAAACTCATGGACTTTTCATGGAGAAAATATCCTCTGTATGCAACACAGGTGAGGCAGCAGATCTGGCAAAAGCCAAGCAGCAGTAGAAGCAGCAAGAGCCTTTCTTTCAGTGTGATGCATGCAGATGCAGCAGTGCTAGACCCCACACTAACTTTATTTAAAGATAAGAGGTTAGGCACCTGGAAGAGGTATATTAGGGTGTAAGGAACTTTACTGTAAAACTAGAGTCCATATTGACATCATATTCAGTATTTGGGGCTTTAGGCATTCTGCAGCCAAAGTGTCTCCTTCTCAATATGAAATGATTCAAAATCCTCCTATGACTTCTTTCCCTGTCCCTGCAGTGTTGCAGAGGGAGTTGATAAAATCATCCAACCACATAAGAAAGTATGATCTTAAATCAATTATTTATTCAATAAACAGTTTCTGGCTTTCTGTCCATACTTTGTTTCAGTGGAAAACAGCTATAAACAGCTATAACCAGCTAGGGATGGTGACCACCTGTACTAGTATCTGGCACTAACTCAAGTCTATTTTTGAGAAAAGGAGAAGGTGCCTGATAAACCCAAGACATCAGCCCCTGTGTCCAGCCATTCATTACCTTGAGAAAGATGCATGCATACAGCAGTAGATGGGTGTTGATAGCTGCACACTTCTGCTTAGAGGAGGCCTCCTTTCTTGAGCTGTATGTGTTGGCTGTGCCACAGCAGGATGCACAGAGACAAAGGTCATGTCTGCTTATAGGAGGACAGGAAAGTTCCAGTACTGGGCTGTCTACCCTCCTGGTTCTAGTGGTGATGAAGTCAGCTCTGTGTAAATTTGCTGTGCAGCTGTCCCTGTGGCTGGTCTGCGCATGGTGAAAACTGCTGTGGTCTACATAAAGGGGTGTTAGGTGTTCCAAACTCCACAGCCATAAGGGACACCCTGACAATTGGTCTTCTGCAACCGCTCCAAGTCTACCTGCTTACCCAGTAGAGAGCTTACTATTCACCCATCATGGAATCCCTCGCAGGAGGAGGTTTGTTACATGGAATATACTAGCAAGGTGCCGAAGCAAACAAGAGATGCATTTTAACTCAGATTTTAAGGGGTTTTTTCTCTTTTTTTGCAGCTGCTGTTCGGAAGTTTTTATGTGTTTCCAGTGGATGGGGAAAACCTCTATGTGGAGAACAGTGTTTAATACTGAAAATGCAGAAGTCACACCAGGAATGGCATTTTTCTGACCTTCAAGTTTCCCACAATGAGCAGAATGTTTTACATTTTATACTTTGTAACTTCATTCTAGCTCCCACCTAAACCCTGAACCTTGTGTGCTCCCTTAGTCATTCTGCTCTGCTGTCCGTCAGAATTGTGACTTATGGCCTTTTAAGTGCAGTGACCACTGTTTCCTGTCTGTGCATAAGCTGGTTTATGCATTATTTGACAGCACTGAGGTGAAACAATTAATAGTAAAGTAACTGCAACTGTAACTCTTGCAAACTCTGCCTTGCAAGTACCCTACCTTGGGAATTCACCTGCTGATACAGGGAAAGCCTTGTCTTCATCGATTACACATGCGCAAAGAGATGGCTGATTGAGCTCTTGTCATCTTTGTTGCAAATAAGGCTTCTGCATTCTGGAGCTGTGGTCTCAAGAGCACTACAAATCATCTTAAGGTGTCCCTTTTACCACAAGCCCAGAGTAATGTAGGTTGATCAAGGGACTGGGGAAGTGCAAAAACAATCCGTCTGACAGATGTGCCTGTGGCCACAGGGTTCATATTTAGTGCTACTAAATGCTTAAGGAAAATTAATGTAGCTACCTAAAATGTTCAAGTATTAGTATTTCCCCTCATATAGCTGCAGTTGCCTCTAAAATACCCCAGCAAACTGAAGCAGGAACCTCCGGGAAGGTGGCCTTCCCCTCCTGTACCGTGAGGAGGTGCAGCCCCAGTTTGATCTTCTCACAGCTCCTAGGTACTTTGTCCCTCTAATTTATTCCTGAGAGGCTGAGGCTGACAAGGGAGTGATAATTATGTGCTGACTGCCTTAATTAACCTTCAGTGACCTACTCCTGTCACTAAGCTGGCAGGAGCCCCCTTCCCTGCATCACAGGGAAGTGACAGAGGTGCTGCTGGTGCCCCAGTGGGTGTCTGCAGCCTCACACGTGAGCGCAGCCATCTGTGCTCCCCGTTGATCTAACACGTGTAAAATATCAAATTAACATGATGAAGGCAGCTGGGGGCAGGTTAATACAAAGCTGGTGACAGGCTTTTTCTTCCCCTGTTCTTTTATTCTACTGTTGTTTCACCATGATCCTTTAAAAGGTTTTTATCTGCTGCATGGTGATGGTTCTGAACAGAGCTGCTACTGTTCTTGCGGAAAACTCTGACGTGCTTCTTCAGGGTATTTAATTTTGGCACAGGAATCTTGTGCATGGCAAGTTACAGAGCTATAACGAGCAGGACTTAGTGCACTGTGGTTCATGTCCTCTGGGCTTCAAGACAGTCTGGTCTGAATCCCAGAGGAAATTTAGGAGCTGCTTTCCAAACAGGCATGGTCAGAAGAGACAAGTAAGGACCTGTCAGCACAGCTGCTACTTCCCCTTCCAGCAGAGAGTGAACAGGCAAATGTAAACCTCTTCTTTCCCCTCTCAGGACCAAATGATGCCCTTCCAAAGTCACTGGCAAAGGCTGGTACTGATTTTTGCCCTCAGAAGGAGGAATAAAGTTCAGATGACCTGCTAGGCAGAACAAATAGAAAATGTAGTCTGTTCCTAGCCCTTTGTGGAATCCGTGGGGAAAGCAAGGATGTTGTTTCCCTCTCCCTCACTCACCGCCAACAATTGCTATCATGACCAGCTAGATTGCTACTTCTTTTTTTTTTTTTTTACCTTTGTTCTCTGCATAAAAGTCTTTCCACAAACTGAGCAGGATTATTCATTATAAGCCTCTGGTTGCTTAAGCTTTCTGTTCCCTTTTGCTCTGCCTGAGTCGATTTTCCTGCCCTTCAGGACCCACAGTGGTACTTTGCAGCAGCCTACTTTGTGGGTGACTGAACTAGCTGGAGATCTGCATTGAATCTGCCCTTTGGCTCTGGCAAAAGTAATCAATCCTTTTGGTCTTTTGAAAATGTTACATCAATGACCAATCGTGTTTTTCATACACCATGTTTTGCCCATCTAATCTGACAGCTAATATTGTTAACACTAAATTATGCAGGTCTTTGATCACCCTTGTATAGCATAAATGAGTATGCATGTTTGAAAGTTATTCGACATATGAGAATGGCTAATATTGGGTCTTCTTCAGATTGTGTGGGGATGTCCTTAAGTTTCATCCATCTCTGATAGTCCTCTATCACAATCCCATATAACCTCCAATACTGCTTTCTTGGAAGAAACTAAATCAAAAGACTACCCTCAGCAGGAGGTTAAGACTTTACTGAACACTTCTGTGACCTGACTTTGCAACCTGTCCCCATGCTGAACTCCTCTGGTTGATGAGACTTCAGGGCTTTGAAATGAAAATCCAGCTGGATCCATAGATCTACCACAACACAGGTGCAGATGTGGGGGGCGTTTAGTGGATTGTCCCAGGGTTTATCCAGCTTCCTTGTCTGTCTGGATTCATTTTCAGGCATTTATGGATTCTTTTCAATCCCAGGCAATTTCTCCAATCTTTCCAAAATGCAATTAGTAAAGTCTAGCAAGTGTGCCTGCAACCTAAGAGAAAGCAAGTGACAAGTGCTTCCCTTGCTGGCTAGGATGGCAAGCTGTATCTTCATAATATACTGCCTCTGTTGAAAAGTATAGAAAAGTACTCACAAACTATCTTTGGATACATAAAATGGTTTAATTTAAATCTTCTTTCTACATGGTTAACTGAATTAACCCTAATACATCAATCTTGTCCATCCCAGCTCTTCCTTCTTTGCTCCAGAGCAGCACCTGTATGAGAGCCCAAGCAAAGGATGCTGTCACTTTTATGTATTGGCATAGAAAAGGTATTTGTTTTACCTTCAAGCAGGACCTCACTTCCAGGAGGGTTAATGAATGACTGCATCATAATTCATTTTGACTCTTTGTTTCTTCCCCTTATTCTGACACCCGTATGTTTATTTTCATAAATGCAGGGGTGCACATAGTTAACTTGGAGATAAATAGATAGATAAATAGATAGAGAAAATGGAATATACTTCTTCTGAAAAGCAGAAAAAAACCCCAAACCAAGCTTGGATGCATAGAAATGCAGTCTGAAACTGCTTTCATAACACAGCCTCTCCCACCCCACCCCACCCCACCCCAAACCCCCAAATTACTAATTCTGCTCAACCATGAGGCACAGAGAAAAGAAGAAAGATCAAGGTATTTTAGGCAGGGAACTTGAAGCCAAAAGAGACTTAAAAAAAGGAATGAATAACTCAGTTAACTCTTATTTAAGCAACACTGGTAGATGTCCTTTAAGCGACCTCCACAAATCTTTGCAGAGGCATCCTTTCATACTCTTCTGTAAGACTAAAGCTAACTTCCATAGCTTTAAATCTTCTCTTTCACAGATGCCATATGCTGTCATTCTTGATACGTATAAAAGAGAGCTGATTAGAGAGCCACCTTGAAGACATGACTTTACTGAGTCATCCAATTTTGGAGATACATAAAATTGTTGCTGGTTTCTGGGCATTTCTCCTGAAAGGGTGAATGAACTGATTAGGCTGAAGCTGTCATTGGCTTTTTATTGCCCACAGAACCAGTCATTGCCTCCAGCAAGAAGACAGAGAAGAAATGCTGCGGGCAGCTCTATTATACCAAAGAGATTATGCAGGATTTGTCTGGCATTGAATCACTGGCTTGTGTAAACACCAGATGTAAGTGAAATGCAGTATCTTAACTAAAATGCTGTGTTTGGCCAGAGGAAGCCAAATATATTATTAAAGATAATGCTACCGTTACCTGTGTTTGTGTTATGTACCTGTAAGCATCCTCCCTTGTCTCCCCCAGCTGTGCCAGGGGCTGCTCTCATACCCAGGAGCAGTTCCAGTGCCATGAAAGGGTGCTGTTGAGGTCTGCACACGTGCCTTGCTCTCGGGTGGGCTCACAGGCAATGTTTCTTGACATCCGCAGAGATTAGGTGTTGCTGCTTGATGCTCAGAATAAGGATCTGGGCACCAGCAGCCTCCTTCTGCTCGCCCTAGTGCCTGAGGACCTGTCCTTTGGGACAGTGTGTCCTGGCACAAAGCTTCCCAGGGGGAGGCACACACTGGGTCTTACTCTGTCCAGAGGGAAGATGTGGCCATGGCCTGCTGGGAGGAATGTGGAGGAAGAGTGCAAGCATTTAAATTGCAGCGACACAGCCCATGGGGTCAGTACCTGCCATTCTGTCCTCTAATGGCTGCCAATTCAATTTGTTAACAGATGCAGGAAAGGTAGAAAGCTGTTTGCATAGGGTTCTTGCCTTCCCAACCCTATCTTCTCCTAGCCACTGCTGTCCCCAGACTCAGAAAGCCACCACACACTGTGTGTCCAGGTGAGTGTAGGAGATGGGTCCATGCAGGAGAGTTCTTGCTGGTGGCCAAAGGAGCTGGAGGTAGGTGTTCCTCCTGAAGGTGTTGCCTGGGGCACCTTCCCATAGCCCTCCACAAGCATGCATCTAGTGAAGAAGCATGGCTAGAGATGTAGTCATTCAAGGTGCTGAACCCTGAAACAGCAAAGCATTTAAGTACTGGGTGATAAATACGGAGTCAACAGGGCTTTTTAGATGTTTATGGTAAACATAGTCCTGGGGTATGAAGATATGCATATGTATCCACAAACACAGCATACACCCCGTAAAACTTTTCATAGTCTCACAGCAAGCATGTGCCTGAACCAAGAACTGGACTTGCTCTTGCAAAAACTTGCCTTGGATTTTGTTCCTGGGAAAGGCAATAGAACATTTTCTTTTCTTCTTCCAGCTCTTGGAAGAACTGCATTATAAAACACTCTTTATGGGTCTGCAGAAGAGGATGGTGAAAGCGATGTGCACAAAGTCAACTGGTGACAGTAATACCCTGCAGATCTGATTTGATGAGGGGATTGACAAAGAAGGGTTGCTGGTGTACCTGCATGGGGTGGCCAACTGGCCAACAGCAGAATAAACTGTAGTACAGCCGAAGTCTGCGCTAGAAGAAATCATTTTATAAACAAAAATATGACTATGTCAGGTATATTCAAGTAAAAAGGCTGGTGCTACAAGGGTCAGCTGGTGCAGAGACTGAACTGGCAGGGAATTAGTGATACATGACAGTCTTACAGATTTAGTCATAGACCCAAAGTAAAAGACTTCTGAAAACTAAGCTAGCTTTGCATTTTATGTCCTGCCTAGCCAAGGTGGAGTATCTTGTTCTCTCCAGCCTGGCTGCTTTTCCTGCTCTGCAGTTATCACAGCCAGCGATGCAGTGGGGGGCTGCTTGGTCTCCCTTTGCAGCAGCCAGATGCAGCTCCTCATCTGGCATGGGAGAAGGAAGAGTACTGCTTCAGGCTCAGCATGGTGCCTGCTTCATCCACAAAGCGGTGCAGCAACTGAGGACAAGGTATGAGGTTTTCCAATGCTGTTCTGCTATGACAAAAATAAATCGATTAGCTGACCGAAAAAATGTGACAGAGGTACGAAGTGCTAAAATGTGTTCCTTCTCAGTTAAAGTACATTGTTATGGGAAGTCATTAACCCTGCTGCAGAAGAGCTGAAAGTATCTTGATCCTTTCTTAAGCCAATGACAAAATTCAAGGTACCTGTTTAAGTTCCCAGCCTTACTTAAACCATCTGGGATCTGCACAAGCCATCTGATAACAGGTTTGCACCACTGGTCTGTTAAATGAACTTTATTAACCTCGCACTCTGTAACAGTGAGTAGCTTTATGCAGCTTTGTCTTTCTATCATGCGGTTCGCTGAATTACCAAATATCCAAGAAAACCAGTGTCCTCTGAGGCTGGAAATGGCTGGAGAGTATAGTTCTGATCGCAGTGATCTTGAGTCTGAACTCTTTAAATTAATCCCCTGTTCCTTCTGGCCTCTTTAAGAAGGGAAGCTTTGCAACTTTCCTTTTTATTACCGTGGCACCACATAGCGAGGAATGAACTAGCTTTTCCATTACAAAGCACTTTTTCATTTCTCAGCATGCTGAAGCCTGGTGCACAATGCCAACCCAAGGTGCAGGAAGTTTTTTTAGCAGCTTAAAGCAAATTAAGCTTTCTTTGAGTTTGGGGAGCAAACAGGGTTGTTTGTTTCTGAGGGGAAAAACTGTGTGGTTTTAGCTGGAGCCTGGCAAAATAGTGCATATAGAGAGCCAGGAAAGCCAGGTTGTTTTGCAGGCTCTAAATATACTCTTTCCCCTTACTCTGACTAAGATTTTATTTTTAAAAACAGACAAGATTCCAGCAATCTCTTAGTTCTTGCTTTGAGTAAGTTCCCTCTTTCGTTCATGTACTGTCTTTGCCTCTGTTGTTTTCCTTATTTTGCTTTGCCAGTTCAACACTGAATACACATCCCATGTCCTAGATTTATCAGCACAGGAAGCAATCACTCCTGTTCCCACTGCAAGCAGCCTCTTCGGGTCACCCTTCACACAACACCCTTCACATGATGTGATCACAAGCAATGTAAGTCTAATCCCTGCGTGATTTCAAGGGAATATAGAGAAGGCCAATACCGCTCTTGCAGTAACTTTACCAAAACATATTCCTGCCCTGTGAAACAATGGCACTGTAATGAGGATTAAGGCAATTATTTCTGAGCTCACTTTCCCTCTTTCTTAGGTCCCCCAGAGAAGTAGCTCTCCCAAAGAGGGAGTGGGCTTTTCTCTTCTCTTTCACTTCTGCTGAGAAAAACGTTACTATCACCATTGCTAATATCATATTCTTTATCGTCAGTTGCCTCTGTTTTATTTGCAGAGCATTCCGAGATGCCTGAATAAGTCAGAAATACCCTCCAGCTATAAGCCAGGCTTGAGGAAAATTGATTGAGTGAACCGAAGTCATTAGAGAAAATAAACAGTGCAAAGCAAGATATATGAATGTATAAACCTACACAGCTTCTTTGCCCATTTAAAGATCACAATGTAACATAGATCTATGCTCTCTAGTTTAATTTTGACTTGAATTGGTTGCTGACTGTGTATCAAATGTTATTTTCTTACAAAAATTATGTATTACATAGAACTGGGGTTTTTAAATAAATGCACATCTAGTTCTCCATAAAACACAGGCAGGATTAGCAAAAGCATGAGGATTTTTTTTTGCTTTTATAACACCAATAAAACAGCAGAATTGCCCAATTCTGCCATTTCTGTGCTGTCATTCCTGCGTTGCCTCCTCCTAATGGCAAAATCATGTATGCCAATCTGCTCATTGAGCATTATGAACATTGTATTAATTTAGAGCAACCCTCAAAAACTAAAGTAAGACAAAATCCACATGGAAAAATATTTTTAACAATATAAAAGTCCCTTCTCCTTCAAACAAGAACATGGGAAAAAAGTCACCCTCCTATAAGGTTAACCCTTTGTGTTCCTTGGAGCCTGTAGACCTCAAAGCAATCTGCCACGGGGAGTTTTCATCAGTGTGTGCCTCATCCTCATTTAACAGTGGGAGGAAGCTGATACAGCCCATCTGTTTCATTTTTGAGGTACAGAGCTTAGGAAGCTGATTTGCCATGTGCAATTTGATGCGCAGAATGACAATGTCAGGAAGAGAGCTCAGGTTGTGTGTGTGCACTGCTCTGCTCTCGCTGGCAGCCCTCTTCCTTTGGTGCATCTGGTACAGACAAGTAGCTACATAAATAGCCCTGCAGCAGCTCTGGTGCTCTGACTAGCACATTATTCAATCCCCCGAAAGAAAGTAATGCTGTGTATAGTTACATTTATAGTTAGTATAAACGTCCCATAGGAGAAATAATGTCCAACAACTTGCAGTCCCATTTTTCAGTCCCAAAGACTTCACACCTCAGTCTAATTCTTTTAACTAATGGCACCACATTTGCTACCTGAAGGGCCTCTTGTGACATCACCTCTGAGTCCTGTTAATAGTTCTTGTGCCACTAAAACCACGTTGAACACACAACAGTGACAAGAATAAACTGGAGAGTTTCCCCTAATTTTTCTGGGCTGACTTTGCTTTCAATACAAACAGAAAGCTCTCAGTTGTGACCATAGCATAGAAGCTGCCTTATGCAACTGCCTTTCTTGATGGCACAATCAATCAGCTCTGCAGGGACTCTTCATGAGCATCCTGCTGTGTGCATCTTTAGAAGGATGAGAACTTTGACTGAATACAGCAAAGATGGTGGAAGTAAAGACTTGAATAAAACCTTCAAAATCCCTGTAAAGCCAGTTTCTCAATTTAATAAAAGCTAATTCTCTTCCTTCATTGCACAAAGTAACTTTCTAGCTCTAAGAGCCAAGTAAAAAATGCTGTAATTTTATAATACAGGGAATGGAATACATTTAGTTTCCACAGCAGTGATAAATTCTTCTTTATGAAAACAACAAGAAACCATGGTATGTTTTTGTGGCTGTATATTACCTACTGTACTGTTAAAGGTTGTAGCCAGACCAAAAAAAACCCTGTCTTTAGAGTCAAGATACCTGCTAGAAATTAGTCCAACAGATCGAGACAATGGGAAAATCTGTAAGATCATATTGGAAATTCCCTACGTTAATTTTGTCCAATGGGACTCCTGTTTCGCACTTACCTGGACTTTAATTTAACCTTTCTTTATCAGTGCTGGCAGCCTGCGCTCAGAGACCTTTTGTAGAGAAAAAGCTTTTCCTTTTAACCACCTGTCATATTGCTGGAGTTTTACTGAGCAGTGGTAAGTGGAGATAGACCAACTGCCTCAAACAACCCGAGGGCAACCCATAACATCGAACGAAACCTTAAAATGTACCAAACCCAAAAGCTGCTGAGATATTTCAGGCTCGCTTCTCGCTGAAGCCTGGGGTTTGTTGTTATGCATTACCTCATGTGAGTTTTGTTTCCTATGTGCTTCCCCAAACTGGCCAGATCTTTGTGCAACAGAACTGGAGCCTGCCCACTGAGGAGAACGGGCTCAGTGGTAGGCATTACTCCAGCGCTTGCCAGCCTGATAACTGTTGTGGTTAAAGATCAGGGCTGAGAAATAAAAGGAAAGCAGAAAGTAGCCGTGTTTACTACAAACAAGTGATGTTTCACACAAAACTAAGAGCTAACAGAGATGAGCTTTTTAGCCGCCAGGAAGGGAGATGGAGAAGTCTCTGTGACCACGTCCTCAGGGTGGTGTGAGCTGGCTCAGGGGAGGTGCTGAGTCAAGGGAAAGAGCTGGGACCCAGCCACAGTGAACTGCTACACACCCTTTTGTCACAGAAGGTAACCAGGCGTCCAGAGCAAAACTGAGCACTAGTGAATCTCCTCTGGCTGCTGCAGAAGCCTCCATTTACAGAGCTCCCCAGGGCCATCAGGAGGATCCACATGGGTTTGGCTGCTCCATGGACAGAGCTCTGCCCTGGCTGCATGCAGTCACTCTGAGTGTGCCTACACAGGGGACATAAGCATCTGGACACCCCCGGGGACTGAGAGGCTTCCAGGCAAAACTACGGCATTTGGAAATGGTGTTAGAAATGAAACAAGCCAAAAATATCCCTCCAGGTCCTGCTTATTAAAGCTTTAAGGCTGGTGAGAGTCATCATGATGAGCTCTCCCCATCTCCTCCTCCAGTTACATGCATCCTTTTGTCAGGTCTTCTTGCATCTGAACAACAACAAATACGCCAGCAGATTAAAGCACATTTCCCCAGCCTGCCTAGGAACCACCCCAAACCCTGCCGTTTACCCAATCCAGATACTGTATTATTTTGCCAAGGTTTTTCCAGACCCCACTTAACGCCTTCAAAACCCCGACTTCTCAGCCTGCACCATAGCTAGGCAGTAGTTGCTCTTCTTAAATGCAAGCTTGTCAAAGCTGAGCACAGCAGGTATTAATAACCAGCTGCTGCTTCCCTTCTCAAGCAAAGCAAGGAGAAGCTGCTGAAGGTCTGTTTACATGATTCTTAAAAAGCAAAGTTCTTTCTCCTCAGAAGCATTATTGATTTAATTGAAGAACTCCCCTGAGGGAGGGGGGTTGCTTGCAGAAAGGTTGCAGCCTGATAGGAAGAAATTATCTCTATCAATTGTCAGCTCTTTAACCTAATGATGACAATCTTGAATAGCCTGCTCCACTCTGCAAAATTACATGCAGCACTTAATTAGATTAATTAGCAAAATAGAGTTATCATAAAGAGTCTGGTTCTATATTGCAGTGCCGGAAAGGAAGGTGGGGAAAAAGAGTGCAAGCTAGTCTGAAGGAAACCTGTCATTCATCAGATAGTAACTGGTAACTGCTGTGCTTTGATTATTGGAGATTTGTTTCCAAGTCTGTTCCAAAAGCTGAAAACTGAGCTCAAAACCTTTTTATATTTTTTTATTATTCTCTTCCAATAGATACTTGCAGTGAATGCAGTCTAGGATTGCTTGCTGCTGTCTTTCCAAAGGGGAGTTTCAGTACAGTGAATCTGTCCTTAAACTAAGAAGAGAGTTGCTGTAAAGGGAGGAAGCCAAGGCAAGGAGGAGGCTAGGTCAGGTTTCTCAGAGTCCTAGCACTGTGCAAACACAAGCTTTACCAATTTCTTCAGAGCAAACCATACTTTAAGAAGAAAAAACCCAACAAAGTGCATAAATTGATGGTCTTTGCCAAGCCCAAGACTTGTGAGACTCAAAGAATGATGTTTTGTGGGTTTGCAGTAGACACCAAAGTGAGTCAGTGTTGTGTTTCGTATTTCCTGCTGAGGAGCGTCGACACTCACATGATGTTCAGCAATAAAACCCAAGCCCAGCTCTGTGCTTTGTTTACTGAGCATAAATGGCCTGTTTCACACTGAAAATGACATCTGCTGTCACTGTGTCTATCAGATGTTTCAGGGTTATACAACACTACTTCATCCAATCATCATCAAGTCCAACCATTACCCCAGGACTGCCAATGCCATCACTAAACATATCACTAAGGTACCCTTAAGTAAAATGGTGGATTTGGATCTCTCTCTTCATACAGAAATATTGAAGGAACCTTTTGAACCTTTGACTTTGTTCCCAATGCAGTGTGGTAAGCTGAGAAAGTATCCAAGACAGAAAAGCCAGAAGATTGGTAGTATTCTAATGGAATAAAGAAAGAGACTGCACAACCAGTGCACTACTGGAAAAAAAAGACAAGTATGCAATTTACAGTGGTCAAAACTAGGCAGGTGGCTAAAGAGGGGGGGAGAAATCAATGTGTAATGACTTAAAAGATTTTAATAGTGATTTTACTAAGCAAGATGTCAAGTAAGCTTAACTTCCCATTTGATGAGATTATAACAATAATTTTGTGCTGATATTCCATGTTATATCTTCAATTTAAAATAATTAAAATTACCTAAAATTAACTTCATAATATTAATATGTAACTCAAAGGAAGACACCATCTTCAAGAAGCATTTCTAGTGCAGTGCCATGCGGTACCTGACAGTTGCTTTCAATTTCTTTATGCTAATCTGAAAAAAAGAAATACAATTCAGGGTACAATGTACAGAGGACACATACTACCAAAGTGTAAACGCAAGTGAGGTGAAGTCATTCGTACAGATGGATTTGCATCACTTGACTACATGAAACACATTTAGGAAAGAAGAAATGTGTGACTAGCAATGGAAGCCCATGTGATGTATCTATCACCAGGAGGGATCATGTCTCTGTCATTCCTGAAATGCTATAAATATTTTCATAGTGTCAACACCACAATTTGTGCTGAGAGATCAAAAGAGATTAACAAAGAAAGCAAAAGAATGACTTGAGGTCTCGCCAATGCACTTCAGTGAGATACTTCAATCTGATGCATATTATAATTTAAATTTCAGCACGTTTAGACTACAAGACAGATTTCTGATTATAGTGAGATCTGTTATCTGGTGAACGAGTGAAAGCTCAAGCAGACAAACTGAAACTGGAAATTAAGTGCAAGCTTTACCACAAGAAAAATTAGCTTTTGAAAAACATAGTCTACAAAAATGGTTTCATTTTTAATTTTCAGCATTTTATAGCTCTTAAAAAGGAAGGGATCTGGAGTAAAGACCTGCTGCAGGTGAAGGATCAAGGCAGGAGATGTGAATTGAACTGGTGTTTATAACTGGTCTTAGGCAGACTAAATTATCTGAAGTGTTTCCACCCAGAAACCACTCTGAATACCTCTTTTCCTCACGTGTTGAGAGGGTTTTTGTCAGAAATCTTCAGTGAAGTGGATCCGAGACCAACTCAAGCCTGTGCTGCGGCATCCCTCATGCTGAGGAGATGGGGCTGCAATGTTTCTTTTAGTTCTCTGCAGAGGTCAGCAAGATCATAAATTCAGCTGCATGGCAACTTTCAGGAAAGGTTACAAAAGTATTATAAATAAGTGCAGGCAAACCAAGCAAGATAAAGTTAGAAACAACCTCAGCCTGGGCCACAGACTAATATTTACACAAAATATGTGGAGAAATTGGAATATAAATAGCTGTCAGTGGCTAAAGTCAGGATGTTTTACATGAGTTAGGCACCCCAAGGAATACAGCTGATGGTTATTTGTATCACGACTGACATTTTCAGTCCCAGGGTCCCAGGGTCCCAGAAGTGCAGCCCAACAAACTTTGATTTTTAGTGGTGCAGCTCTATTTTGTGAATTTTGGCCTACCTACAGTCATTCCTACCAGCACTGATGACATCCATTCAGCCCAGGTTTTGCTCACCTGGAGCTGAGTGCCTTCAAAACAGCGCTTAAGATCTGTCACTAAGAGCAGCATAATGTTTAGTTTTGCTGAAGTATCTTCAGAGAGAAAACCCACAGCTCTGCCACAGGGTAGCTAGAAATAGATTGTGGTGTACCCCAAGTAACATGTCACACATAAACCATACAGAGCCTTCCTGCCAGATCCCAGGAAACCAGCACACCTCTACTCAGTCCCACAGACTGTTAGGCATATGTTCAGCTGGGCTCAAGAACTCAGTAACGTTCAAGGTCTACAAAAATACATTTCTCCCTCAAAATATTCCAGGTCAGGCCAGCCTCAGCTTTGCCTCCAAACATCCTGAGATCTCATTTCTCTTCTGGATTACATGGCACCAAACAACTCTTCTACTTGCAGTTTGCTTCCTCAGGGAAGCAATTTGGAGGCTGAGGTCAGTTCTCCTAAAGGTGTGCAAATCTTTTGACTGGCAGAAGGGTAGAGATCCCTTCTATACAACTCGGATTTGTCTGCCCCAAAACTTGGCAAGAATAAAAGTTACACTACTTAAAAAAAATCTATTTCTTAGAATTGTGTTTCTTAGAAATGTCTTGGCCACTTTTTGCAGGACAAAGTCATTTGATTTGAGAGCTTTCCATTCTCAGTAAAAGAACAAGCAGTAAAGCTGTCTCTGGTATGAGCATTTGATACAGACCTCTGGAGACAGCCAGTTCTGCAATGAGCAGACTTAGACACTGAAACTAAGAAGAATCTGCACTGGATTTCACCTCAAAATGCCCCTGCTGTACCTAATGGGGGCAAAATCCATGCACAAGGTCTGCTCATACCTCTATGATGCTGCATATGTCCTTGCATAGACTTAATATACTAGAAGCTCCTTTTGTTAGGGATTCTAGCAAGACCCAATGTCCTCTTCCTTAGTCACTGCTGTGTGTCAGCATCCCTTTTGGCAGAACAAGCCCAAGGCAAGCACTCCAGCAATAAAGTCGACCATTGCTGCCACTCTTCTCAATTTATTGTACTTTTCTATTATGAGCTCCTCAGTTACTGAGTCCTCTCTGTCCGGCTGCATGGTCAACCTGCAGTACAGGATGAATGCAGTTGTGCTGGTCACATACATACCCAAGAGCATAAAAGGTCTGGTGAAACACAGGTTACATGTATGGGTCAGCATTAAGGCAAAACCTGTTGCACTGGTGGGAAAGTGCATTCACACCTGATGTGGAATACATGAGAGACAAACAACTTGCAAAATTAATGTCTGACCCCCTAACTGCATTACCAAAAGAGAAAGACCTGACCGTGCTCCTGCCCTGCTTGACACTTGTTCACTCCATGTCTGCATTGTACAAGGAAGCAGCTTCTGTTTCGGGGTTGAGTTTGGGCTGCTTGCCTTCCTGCCCACTGCAACGACGTGAGGATGTGAAGCACTGCAGGGAAAGTGGTTAATGAAATAAGCACACACCGTTTCTTGGTCATTTAAAATATCCTCACTTGTGTCAGGTTTCATTTTACAAACCCCTCATTGTTGTGCCTGAAACTGGTTGGCAGTTTGAAGCTTTTGAGAACAGTTTCACAATGGATCATCCAGTATGTGGTAACAGGTCTTTACAATACCAGACCAGTGGTTTGTACTTCATCCCTTTAGATCTTTCAGCTGCATTTGAATTTAACTTTGTTTTTGGTGCTAGCATCCTTCCAACTCCTGATTGCCTCAGCATGCTACAAACCACTGGAAAAGACTGAGCTTTCAGCTTGTGTTTGCAGTGCAAAACTGGCTACGACAACTTACTTGAGAAATAATTGGCTGCAGCTCATTTTGTCATCATCCTTGCTTTTGCAGTGTTAGAGCTCTTTCAGTCATAGAAGAGCTGTGTGCACGAGAAGAACAAAGTCCCACTGCTGAGACATTTAAATGCCATAAAATGTCATAACATCAGATAAGCCTCAAGATCTTAAAAAAGGATTAAAAGTGCAGAGAGTTTATTGGATGCTGACATGCAGTTAATAGCACTTTTGCATGCAATGACTTTACACAGCGTTCCTGTGCACTTTTAAATGTCAAGTAAGTGTATAAATTCTATTCAAACATAACCTTTATTATGAGAGCATCAATAACAGAAAAATCTAATTAAAGGATAAAAGGCTTGGTGGAAACACAACTTTTTTTCATATCTAATTGGTAATGAATTAATAGAATTCTATGAAAAGTACTATTTCAGAGGAGGACTGACAGAGAGGAAAGCCTGCCTTCTACCACACGGTTTAATGGAAGCTCCTCCTCTCTTCAGCAACCCATCCTCTTCCTTTGTAATCCTGTGTGAATTATTATTCCATG
>JBCJKH010058492.1:36479-53979 GCA_039877255.1 Loriculus beryllinus
TGATACTCATTTTTCACTTACTCATTTTTGCCTTAAAACTAAGAAAAAAAACCCCACCAAACTATGTTTAATCCTTTAAATGTTCTCCTACCTCATTCCAGGTTGTAATGTGCTAAATGGAAATATACAAATTCTAAGAATACCCAAGTCATCTATTCTGATAACCTGGTTGGAGAAAGAGGCTCTACAGAAATGTTTCATTTATGATATAAATTATGTTATTCTGTAAATACCATGCAAGCAGAGGTGGGCCAGAACTGGAAATGGAGCCTTACTGACTTTTAGGCCCCTCTGAAGTATAATGCTAACTGTACTGATCTTTCAATCAAGACTAAACTTGAAACTAAAATTTCAACAGCCTAGGTTTTGGGTTTCTTGGTAAAGTGAAACTGACCCTGTATATTTATGGCCCATCTGAATTTTGATGTAACACAGTTATTTTTCTGTAGATAAATCAAGATTTAAATCTGATAGATTTGGCCCTATTTCATACCGGCTATGGTATGAAGACTGATTTCATACCATCTCAGAATACAGTCGGCAACATTGAACTTAATGGTGCTTCCCATAAACTTCAGGTGTAATTGAAAGACTTCCACCTGGTAACATAGAGGAGTGTCTAAAAACCAACGCTTTCAGTCGTTTCCCACAGGTTCAGTGTTTCATTTTGTACAATACAGAACAGAACTCGCTCCTGGCAAGACTGTAATACTGAGGCATACGATCTGTCACTAGACACAGAAGAGCTTAGCACCCTCCAAAACTGCTCCTAAGCCATGCAGTTTGGCATTTAAAAGTGCACGCTCAAAACGTGGCATTTACTATGGACATTAATTTAATCTCCCCCTGCACCCCTTCTCATTTTATAATGACTAGAAAACAAATTTAAGTCCCTAACAGTTTACATTAAGCATGAGTACACTGATGTTCCTGGTCAGAGCTCCACTGACATTTACAGGATGCTATAAATATAAATATTCATTACAATCTGAATGCAGAAACAGTACCTTGAATTGGTTAAAAAAATAAAGATCAGTGTAGAATACATGTCTTGAAGACCTCTAATTGAAACAATCCTTTTCAAAAGACATAATCATCTTCCCTTTTCCCCCACAACCGAACAAAAGCTGCATTTTGATCTCTGTAGAATTTTTTCTTCAAATTTATTAGCTTCTGTAATTATATAGTCCATTTTATTGTTAAATCCGAAACAGTAAGAGAACACTCTAGGTTGGTATAGTATTTTACAATGAGCATATCGGCTACAGTAACTTTACCTAATGTTGTCAGAAAACCAAAACCAAAACAGAACAGCAATATTTTTTCTTTTTTTTTTTTTTTTTTTGACAAACCTGCTTTTTGAGATATCACTTATTCTGTAAGGAAGAAAATACTTGAAAAATAAAAAAGTTAAAATTTAGTTAAAAGCTTTACTTGTCTGGGAGCAATCTCATAAAACCTGTTTTAATATGAGCACTTCACAAAATGAAAAACTATTTACAATATCTTGCTTGCAGTTTGGTCACATTATCTACACACATTTGCAGAAGACCTTAGGCAAAATAGGTATGTATCTTCTGACATAGGCTATCAGATTGATTGCACATTTTCCTTTTACATAATGGCTCTCCTATAGTGCACTGAAATCAGTGATCACTGTCTAATTACATTCTCATTTTAATTTATGGCTCAACAATAAAATGAATACCATTTCAAACCCAAATATCTGAGCTGCTGAATTACATACAGTGTGAAACATGTGGATTCTATGTTTTTGGGCCTGATTTTCAAGAGAATAATTCACTGCACCAGCACAATTAACAAATTGCGCAAAGAAATAAGGGACCTGTGCATCCATTTCATTTGAAAATCAAGGCATCTTGTCAAATTCCACCACTGATTTCCCACTAGTTACAGCTCATTTAAAAAATATTCATTTCCCTATGGCACTATAATGAACTTTTCAGCACACTATTACTGAATTACAGTATCTTTTACATATATATTATATTTTGGCCAATAATGTAATTCCCATGTTGCACAATATCATTGCCTTCACAAGCAGAGTTGCTACATACATTCACAGTTTCGATAGATTGTAATTAGCTTCTCCAGTTGTGCTTTTAAGAATTCCAAATATTTTCCAATAGTAAGTGCAAAGCAAATGTCCGATGCAGCTACAATTGGTCACAGAGTTATAAACTCCATAATTACGAGAAGAGCATACTCTCATTCTCCGTTTTCATCACCTGCTTTTTCAGGTATGACCTCCAGACTTCGACGGGGCTTTGAGATTTCTGCATTCTCAGTGCCTGGCTTATTGAGTCCACAAGAAAGAGTGGCATAATGGATTTGTTTCAGGTTCTCCAATGCTTCATTTTTAGCATATTTGAGAAGATCAGCTTGTCCCTGTAAAAACAAAAATGCAATTAAAATACACAATTGATAATAAGATTCTCTTCTGCCCTCTTCCCTTCTGTTTGTTTCAGATTAACGGTACGGTTGTCCTCCTGAAAAAAAACAAAACCAACTATAAAACCACCCTATCCTCCCCCAAAAAAACCCTACACCAAATATCAAAATTGGATTATTTGACATTAGAAAGAACCAAGCTTTTTGCTTTCTCTGAAGCCAACCGGTTGCATAAACAAAGGGAATGGGATCTTTCCTACCTAACGGTTTTCAGGAAAGCAATCTGTGCAGTATTTATAATCCGCAGGGGCTATAAATGTCTCTGCATGAAGAAATTGTGAAGGCTGATTTTAATACTTCAGGGAGTCATTCAGCTCTTTCTGGTTTTGGTCCTTAGATGTTTCTTTTTCCCTAGCAATGTGATTCATTCAATAGTAGCATGGTAAAGGATAAATGTTTGTCAAAGCATGAAATATGAAAATACAGGTTGAGAACCACAATATAAAAAAGGACACTGATGATATAGACTTCACAGGGTTGTCTGTGGCTCAGCGCTATTGCTATTCCTCTTTACTTGCACTCTTACTCTTCATGGTAATTAAGTTTTAAGTAAAATTGTAAGAGAAAATGTCGCAGACACAGGTGATATGGCTCTGTCCTGCACTATTACCTACTCCATCTCTTTGTATTGATCAAAGCCCTCTAACAGCAACAGCTCTCATTATCAGACTATGGACAGCCTTTCCTACAGCCGTTACCTGCCTACCCTGCTCATATGCAGGGAACAAGCAAGGCTGTAGCACATGGTGAGCACGCCTGTCTTACTAGTGCACACAGAACAGCTCACTAACACGTGCAGAAAGTCTGCAAGGGCTGAAGTGACTGCACTGTGCCTGCCCTCCTAAAGGAGAACTGCCCCCCAGATTACAGAAAAGCAAATGGTACTTCAAAAATACCAGATCTTGAACAGTGTCAGTTCCAACTGAAGGGGAGAAAAACACACACACAAAGACACTAACCTCAGGTACTATAGTTTCCTGAGACTCTCAGTTCCTATAATGTCTAGTAAGGTATAAACACTGACTGCACCTTTTCCTCTAACTGAGGTACTCATGTCTGTCCTGTGTAAATTCGGGCTCCTGTCAGACACTTCTGAAGAGATGTGAACCTGTCTTCTAAAGACATAACAGATACGTTGCCTCTTCTCCTTTGACAAATAAGGTTGAACTCCAACTTTACTTTTTGGTTTAAAAAGTGAAGGAAGAGAGGTAGAACAGCAGTTAGCCCAAATCACGTTTGCACTAATGGTGTTGATACTTTGCCTGACTTCTTTAGCAACTCAGAATATAAATACTATTGCATGAAGTAAGCAGAATTACGCATTTGAGGCACACAAATTGAAAACAAATATTGCTTACTTCAAAGACATAATGCTCCCCCCCGCCCTTATCCAAGACTGTAATAGCCAAAGTGGGTTTTTTTCTGATTACCAAACAGGAAAAAAAATCTACAAGTTCACCAATCACAGCACAAGCTTCAGCTAAAGAAAACCACGGCTACTTTGTTAAAAAATCACATACTTTTTTCCAAACTGACAAACAACTAAAGGCTAATTTAAAACACTCCAGCAGACTAAATGAGTCATATCTGGAGTGCATCTGTTTCTAGCCCAAGACCCATTTTACATGGATTAGCAGAATATAGTTCTGGAACTTTAATCAAGTTTTTTATTATAGGCAGAGCTGCGAGCAACAGTCTATTAATAAGGTCGCCCAAAACTTCTCATTTTAAAAAAACATGATTTCACAGTTGCTTATGCGCTTGCCAAACTTTAACTACTTAAGCTTATACTTTCTATGCAGGATTTTTGCCAATGGCAGATTTTATTATTATTACTGTTTAATATTATTCTTTACCCTCATCCATATGGTTAATTCACTTCTGAGAATAAAGACAGGAAAATACTGTCAGAAGTTTTTTAACAATCTTCTATCCTTCCCTCCATACTCCCACTTGGAGTAGGGACTTGTAATTCAAATTACTTCAGAGGCAGAAAGTAGTGAATCCAGTTATGTGCTTTTAATACACAAAAATCAAGATTTTGAACATAGTTAGCACAGTTACTCAGGATTTATTCTTCATCATTCTTCATCTCTTGACAGCTCCAGCAATGTGGCAAGACAATGCATATTCCATTCCCACACAATAATGAACATGCATTAGAAGAAACAGTTGGAGTTGTCCTGTATGGCCTCTCCAAGTTGTCTTACTACCAACATTTGGTTGCCAATGCAGGAGTCCAAAAGACAGACTAGAGGAGGAGAGGAAGAGCCTGGGGCAGGGACTCTGCAGAGAAGGCAGATGGAAAAAAGGAGGGGTAAGAGTGATCTTTGGGACTGACCTGGCAAGAAGTCTAGGACTGCGGAAAGGGATGTTGGGCTGCACTGTGTAGAGACTAGATCTCACTGAAAGAGGAGATTGTGAAATAATGAAAAACGAACACAGTGTGACAACACTGAATTTGGATTAGACAGGTGAGAGAAGAAAGAGAAAGACTGAGACAACATTTGGGATTGGAATACAGAAAGAAAGCAGATTGACAAAATCCACCATGTTGAAAAGAGACTAAAAATGATAGACAAGTAGAAGGACTAACAACTCAAAAAGAGTGATAGAGCTTGGTAATGAGACTAAAAGCTGGTAAGAGAGACAAACATGCAGAGCAGGGAGAAGACCGTAGAATACAATGAAATCAAGTAAGGTGATGAGAAAACAAAAGCTAAGATTCATCGGGAGGATCTCTACAGGAGGTGAAGAGGGGGCAGTATGAACTGAAAAGTAACGGGGACAATACTGATCAGGGAAGATTAATTTAGTAGACAAGAGAGGATCTGGGATAAGGGACTGGATTATTTAATACAAGAGGGGCCTAGATTAAACACATCTGGGCAAGTGGGATCAAGTTTAGACAAGAGTGAAATAGAAAAATGGATCTGTGTACATTACTCTCTTCTACAACACTTAGAATGAAGTGACTGATTTCTGAATGCCGCTGAACTTAGAAAAATGTTTGTGAAACCAACTGTGTTGTCATTATCTGCTGGCATGTCTTGATCTAAAGATGAAACAAGAGCCAACCACTGCTACCGAATATGCACAAGCTCAAGGGAGAAAGGTCTGTGCAACTGACGCAAAGTTCCTAGCTCTGCTGATGTACCATCAGGAAGCTATATGCTGGGGGAAAAAAGCAGTATGTATCTTAAAAATTCAAGTTCTAGTCACAGTGAACACTGTTGAGCAGTAACACAACACATCTGAAAAGATAACGTAATACAATGCATCTGAAAAAACTGCCCCCTCTGCTCCCTGCAATTAAAAGAACTGAAAGACCTTTCCTCTAGTTATATATCAAGTATCTCTTGTCCAAGGGCTCTCAAGATTCAGTTTCAATTCTTTGTATTCTATGCATTCTGTAGCTGTGTAAGATCCGGATTTTCACAGTAGGTGCAGTTGATTCAAAAAATAATGTAATAGCTGACTACAAGCTGGAAGACGGTAATATCTCAGATCCATAGGCTACTCAGGTGTTCATCTTCTACCAGCCCCAGAACTGCTGTAGGCTACTTGCTCTGAATGCATATTATAAAGCAAATATGAGAAACCTAACGATGGCTCAAACTTAAAGTCAATCAAATTTATTATAAGAAACACAAAATCCTCTACATTCAAAGAAGCAAAGTTGGTTTCACAGACAACTCAATGCTGGGATCTGGAGCAGTCACAGAACCAAGCCCATGATTCTTGCTATGTAGAGCTGCTGCCTTGTCAGGCTTTCACCTCACAGATAAGTCAAAGTGTAAACAAATTTAGTCCTTAGTGTTGTCTGGCTAACACACCACAAAACTCAAATTTACCCCCAGCACTGTGGTTAACAGGCAGTTTGTGGTAATTCCCAACTGGGAATAGGACCAGTGAGAGCACAGTTATAGCAGCAGACAGCAATCGCTGTTCCCTTTCCTTCACTGTGGTTAAAATTCACTGACAGAACTGAGTATTATGTAACTGTGATACCTATTTCATATGTGGATGTTTAAAAGCTTCTCAAACAGAACCAAGCACCAAGCTGCTTTGCAGGCAGACATGAAAAAGACTAAAGAACATCAAAGAACAAAACTGATATTCATTCATAAACTTTTAATAAACAACAACAACGATACAGGATGTGAATTTTAATGTGGAATCCCAATTCAATATCCTCCCTACCTCTTTATCCCAATATTGCCTGCATCAACTATCTGGTTTATTTGTTTGGGGTTTTTCTAAAATCAACATTAAAAATCACCTGTTTGGTTTTTTTGAAGCTTTTGGCTAAGAGGCAGTGTTTTTATATCACAGCTCCTGAAAAGTAATTTAAGGGCAATTTAAATCGAACCCAAAATGGTTCCTATCAGTTCTAATACCTATGAAATGAGATATTTCAGCCATTTGGATATAGCATCAACTATGTCTCAGCACAGCTACCTTTATAATCTGGTAAATACTCACTCATGATTTTTGGTTAACAGATTCTTCAGTGAATGTGTGAACCCCTGAGATACAGAGATGACATGTGAAATAACTGCACGAGCATTCTTTCCAAGAAACTTATCAGTAATGACTGGGCTTCAGCTCAGGTTCCAGGACCCAAAGCTCGTATTAGGAAAAGTAGGAAGCCAATATCCCTTCCTCAAAGCTTGCTGCTCACTATATGCCACATGCATACTGTAACACAATGCTCCATGCCCAGCTGAGATGCTCTGAGGACCTTTACCGAAGGACATAAATGACATAACTTCCTAACTTCTGAACATGACTTTAATTAAGAACCAGAATCCCATCAGTCCAATATCAAAAGACTAGTAGTTTCAGATATTTAAATTGAACTGCGATGTGGGAGGCTTTCTGAGTATATAAAGTAAGAAGTTGCACCCCTATAATTGCTCTGAATGTTCCATTTATAAATACATTTATAAAAATAATGTAGGTGCGGAACCAATATCATTACAGAGATAAGAGATGCCATTAACTGTGTGTCTTGGGATTTCTTTTAAGAGAAAGTAATCCATGCTGTCTAATGTGACATGTCTAAAAGCTCATAGCCAACAAGAAGCATCTAACAAATGCTGGAGTTAGAAGTCCCACCTTCATTGCAGGTGCTTCCACTGAACTCTCCCTATGTTTCAGAACAGCTTTTTGTTGCAAAGACTAACTTGAAGATGCTGTTATGCTATGGGCATCTCATATTCTGAGACTCTAGAGGCTTTTTATCCCAAAAGTTTTGCTATGCCACAAAAGTCTGCAAATTATTACATTAGGCTGTTTGTAGGAGTCTGCTGCAACAGCACTTAAGAGTCATTTTCTTCCGTCAACTGTATACTCGTTCTGGCAGGAAATGCGATTATCTATGTTTAGAAAAGATGAGAGCCATCCGTCTGAGTAATAACAATAAATAAATTACTAGCAAATGATCTTTCAAACTGTCTGTTTGGAAGAGAGGCATATTTTAACACTGTACTATATCTCTCTCAGATGGGAAATAAGGTTCACTAAAGAAGACTAAAATTACTGTAAGTCATGTTCTGAAGCTAAACAAATACCTCTATGTGCATATATGGAGTTCATTTGAACGGGAATGTGTGCAATACACCAATTGGATAGAGATGTTTCAGGTGACTTCAAACATACTATACCAATAATTTATGTCCACATGGCTTCAAATTAGGAAAAATAAAATCCTCTAAAGTAGAAATTGTGATGTGTGTGCATACACACACACATATAGAAATTTAAAAACTACAACAGATGTTCTAAAGAAAGAGTTCCCCTAGAATTAAGCTGTTTTGTTATTTTATCAATCTTTCCATTGCATCAACTGTAGTCAAAATGTCCCAATTGGAAAAAAAAAAATTAAAAATCAATATGTACCTGGAGGGTAAAACACAGCTTAATTGGATTGGAAAATACATCAGCTACACCATGTGAGCATTCTATGACTCCTCTGTGAGGGAGCCGAGAGTGGCACTCAAGCAGAGTTGCTTTGTACGACTGTTCGGAGCCACACAGCAATTCCTAAATCATAGCCAAGAGACCATGTAAAATACTGTTCCTAATTACAAGAAGAATAAAATGTTAAATCCATCTAAGCATGGCACTGCCTTTGACGTGTTGGCTGCTCAACTCTCCTGATTGTGGAACAGCAAAATTTGGGACCATTAAATAGACAGGGGTTTATTTTTGTGCTCTTCAAGAGGGAAGTTAATTTGACACAGGCATGGAATTCTACAGAAAAAAGAAGTTTCAACAGAAAAAAGAAGTTTCTTCTTCTCAGACTGTCACTCTCCTGATCAATTTTCACTCTAAAAAATGTGGGCATTCAATTTCCATCCTTGTCCTCACATAGTTTTTAGAGAACTGGAAAAATGGAAATGGAAAAACATCATGATTAGATCAAAATTATGATTGCATAATGTCTTTTTCTCTGGACAGGAAGAGTAGCAGCTTAGAAACTGATAGACTTTTTCTATTTAATTATGTTATACAAGAGAAATTATGGTTACAGCCCACAGGTAAGAATTAGGAGTAAAAAAGCTCGATGCGTTACTTCAAACAAATCACAACCTGTAAATTACTGTACATCTAAATGTGAATAATAGCACTTAATAGATGACTATATATGATCTGGAAATACCTATTAAGATGTAAGAACGTGCCAGAACTTTCTGGAACACTCCTGTTAAAGTTTTGACAACAGACTGATTAAAAACCTTCACAGATATATTTTTTTTTATAAACTATTAATTATGGGACAAACTGTACCTTCCTACAGAAGGGACCTTATCCTGCAATTAGAAGAAAACCCCAAGTCAATCTTCAAGAGGTTTTCTCAATAACCTATCCAAAAGCAAGGCCTTCTAACTTCGTAATTACATTAATCCTAATGATATGTATAAAAGCCCGTCAGTGCTCTGAAGAGCCAGATCTGCCACATGGGTTCTTCAATTTCTGGCTCACACAGAAATCACGACTTCACATTTCAGTCACTTATCAACCTCAAACCTCCTCCCTACCAACCCTTATGTTCTGAATGGAAAGTAGAGATGAAGTAAAGGTACTGCTGTTTCAGGCAATATTAAAGAGATCTGCCTATCCAACCTGGTATCTGATGCCTTTGACAGAAAAGTAAAGGGGTAACTTAGTTCTCTGACATTTGCCCTAACCCAGTGAACTGACTCCCCCCTCCTCTCTATTCCCGAAGTAGCACAGGAATGGTACTTGACACATCCCATGCAGGTATGTGGTTCAGGAAACTCCACTCTAATAAAGTGACAGTCTGCTCCTTTTACCTGTAAGCAAAACCTTTATGCATACTTTTAAAATGTATTAACAGTATAAGCTGTAGCAAATTTTGCCTCATTTTCATTCTCCTCTGCATTAGATCTGTGCAGTACATCACAAAGAGCAGTATAGAGCACCAAGCAGCACCGTGAAAATCTCAACAGTTGAAACCAGCATGGGAAGCTGGAGAAATACATATATATTACTGCTTCTCTGTAGTAGTTCACTGTAAGAAGAGTTGATAGGGAATTCTATTTTAAATAAGGACTAACAATAAAAAAATATGTGGGGGAAAATAACTTTATAATTAAAACAGGCTTTATAGTTTAACGTAGTGATGAAACATTTGATTGAGTGGGACAGAAGAACTCATTAGTGCATGGAAACAGAAAACTTGAAAAATTTGGGCTAGGAGGATAGTGTCAAGGGAATAAATTAATGGAGGCAGTTTTGCTATCTCTCTAAATTTTTCTCTATTCTGCTGAGATGAAAGACCAGTGATAAGAAACCTGAACTGTTCCACATTCTAGTTTTCTGAGGGTCTCTGGCTAAAGATATTTTTATACTTCATCATTTATTATGGCATCAAAATGTAAGCAAATGCACTCAACAAAATGCAAAGAGACTCTCTAGCTCGTATACACTCAGCTTACTCCAATCTGAATTAATAATATAATTTGTATGTATCACTAATCATAATTCATCACTGACTGCAGCAGCAACACCTTCCCTTTTGTTTTTCAGTAACAGCATTAACCTCAACACTCTTACTCCCTTCCAAATCACAAAGCAGGGTTTAAACAGCAGCATAGCTTCTTCCCAGCACAAATCAACACTTAATTGTTTCACTCATGTATTCCAGATTATAGCAGATCCCGCTAGCATGAAAGGCCGTAAGAAGAAAATGTCACGCAAACTAAATGAAGCAACCCCCATAACAATAAAAAAGAAGAAAAATCCACATTGACAACCTGCTGTGATTTCAAGTTATTTAAATTAAACTGAACATGGTTGAAGAAGTGAATAAATCCATTTAAACTGTGACACAAAATAATGACCAGTAAATATAATAGAATATCAGTTGTGAATGGAAAAACGCAGTAACTAACCAAAGGAAGAGACATTACCTTTAAAATTGTAATGTTCCACGTAAAACTTTCCACTGATTTTTGCAGTTTTCTTTCTTTTAAGCCTTCTCTTGCTCCTATATTGTGCAGGTTTTCATGAAATTCCATTGCTGTAGAGAATAAAAGAGGGAGGAATATAGTATCTATTTTAACACATTTTTTGTAGTCACAGAGATAGTGATTCAAAACTAGGAAGGCAAAAGGATAGTGAAAAACAGTCAGAAATTTTATTCTTCAAGCACAAACGTATCTGATCTAGTATGTGCAACATTATAAACATGCCAACACACACAAATCTCTCTAAGCCAAAATCCACACTGAAGTACCTGTTGGGTCACTGCCATATAAAGATGTAGTCAAGCAAATATTTGCTATACAAAATACTGTTTAAGCACAACTGAACTTGTTGCACCATATGTAAAATCCTTTCTGTGAGTTGCTATAGGATGGAAATAGTAATTTCATTAAATACTTCATCGTAACAGACATATTTTGTGCCTTGCTCTTTTATGCACTATATTTACATCACAGTTGTCCAGCTAACAGCTTACATGCCAGCCCAGAAAGTAGCCTTCTCACCTTACCCCTGAGGAGACAAGCAGTAACTGTGAAGGAGAAGTACCAAGTGAACTGCTAAGGACATTTTACCACACCCATGTAAACTGCTGTGTCCACAAAACCCATATCTGACAAACTTAAAATCAAGAATTTCTGGCAAAATTCATACTAGCTTGAACTAAACATTGAGTGACCAAAGCTTTTATTTTAACTCATCACACTGCACAGATGTAAGAAAAATAACTTGCTTTCCATGCCGCTGTTACAAGTCATATAAAAATAAAATTTAAATGCCCTCCTTCATGCAGGGGAAGTAAAATGTCCTTTCAAGGGTACACACATCAGCCCGACATGGATTACAGCAGCTCTCCTATGAAGTCTTATGTTAAACTGAGCTCTCAGAATCTCCATCAGGAAAAACATAAAAGGCATTTTTGAGGGCAAAGGCTGGCAAGTGGTTGTGACTTACACCTACAAATGTAAAATCAAGTTATAAGCTTAAGTAAAAACTATAACTATTTGACTGAGATCTTCTATTTGCCCAGTGAATGTATGTGCTTCAAAATTTATATGCAATTTACTATCATGGAAACCACATACGAACTTGCAGTGGTTGTCAATCCTACAGTGGACTGACTTTTAAGGACATTTTAAGGTACCTGCTCTTTCTAACCTCTCTACCTGACACTCGTGTCTTGTTATGAAATACAACTGGTTTTTTTTGTACATTCCCTTACATTAAGCCAGTGTATCCATATATATACATATACCTATTTCTACAGACACATAAAAAAATTTATTCATAAATTCATTTAGAAAAAAAAGATTGTTCTTTTTAGCTTTTCTTAGTATTTTAAATTTTACTACAAGGAAAACAAATGCCCAATATTTTTCTTGCATTAAACTACTCTATCGTTTTTATTTCAAACACTTCTCCATAGCTCTAACTCTGCCTGTAGAGTGCAGCCTCAAGTAAATAATTCATTTTTTACTCCCCCCAGATTTCTAACCAGGTGAGAAATTGAAGTTCATTCATCCATCACTATTTCCAAGTATCCATTTCCTGTTCACATCATCCAAACAAACCCTTCCAATATGATCATGGAAAGATCAGGCACAGATCCATACTTACAACATTACATTTCTAGAGCACCATGAAAATACAGAACCATAAATGCTAAACTATATTGCTAAACTTTTGGAGCTCATTTATCCCAACTATTGCAACTCATGTAAAAACACTACAATATATGTAACAAAATAGGAATAGCATGATTTAACAGCAGGTTTTTAAACTGAATACAATGCTGCTAACAATTTTCCCAACCAAAACCAAAGATTTCACAGCATCTTTCTCCTCTGCAGTACACTTTTTTCTTTAAAGCATCCTGATAAGCAGTCTTTCAGTATTTCCAAATCACTGTTTTTCCCCTTCAGTGCTGAATCACATTCTGGTTCCCTCGTGAATGCTGATTAGTTTCAATTTCATGATTATCTCAGCTTTTCCCTCTCACTCAGACCCTCTCCCCTAACCCTGGAATGCACTAGCTAGATAGCTTTAAAACTCTTTCACCCCTTCTGGGAATACTTTGCCATTCAAGATGCTCTTTTGAAATTTAATGTACAATTCTTTTCTCCCATTTTCAATAACTTCAAAGAGCATGAGGAAAAGAGAAGTGCTATAAAGCTGATCAATGCAGTAAGAACCCTGTATCATGTGAGAAGACTAATAAAAACTTTCTTGGTTAGTCTAGCAGAAAGAAAACCAGAAGAGGAGTAATTGCTCCCTAGATACAGATCAGTCAGGTAAGACCTTGGACATCAAAGAATCATTTCAGCTAAAGGACAATATTAGGATGAATATCTGTCTGTAAAATTGGGATTTATGTAAAATTTATAACCATTGTAGATGTGGTTCTGTAAGCAGCCTTGAAAAGCAGAAAATTACTCAAATAAAAATCTCATATTCATTTTAAAATAGAGCTGACATGATCAATTTACAGAAACTGTGCCTAGAAGTAGAATTCAGGACCTCAACCAGCTGCATGATGATCTCTCTAAATAGTATTACATGGCAGACCTCAAACCTGCATTAACTGATGCTTAGCATATTCTGAAGGAATATTTCTGTTTCTGAACTAAACAAGGGCTGATGACAGTATAGAAAGTGGAGTGTCTTATTGCTATGACATACTTTAATAACAAACTTTTTCTTCCCAAATAAAACATACAAGGCAATATAGCAGTCTTGACAGGCTGATAAGAATACTGAGCCATCACTTCTCAGAATAATTTCCAGACTGCAATCTTAACTGTATTTTATGGCCCTGGATTCTCAATATTTTAATTATCACAAATATATTCAGCACATACAAAACCTTTCATAATTTAAAATAGGCATGGTATTGTTTTGCTGACACTTGAAATGCTGGAACAAGGAAGATGCATTTCTATTGCTGCCCTGCATGCTGTTGGAGAGACAACAGTGTATCTTGAGGTAAAAAAACAATTTGAAGATATATGTGAAAACCAACATTGTTTTTATATATATATATATATACATATATATATACACTATTGAAAATTACTTGTCTCCAACTGTATTTAGCTTAGAAAAAATAGGTTTAAATAGGTTTATTTCTTCAAAATGAAATAACACCATATGAAATTCACTATCCTTAATGACAAACTAGAAATAACACCTATTTAAAATTGGTTAACAATTCCTCCCACTACGGGGCTTTCACTACAGTTTCAAAGTAGTATATGTAAGATATTGATTAAAAAAGTGACATATAAAGCAGGTGAAGTGATTCTGCTATTTTAAAACTAATTAAGAAGCATATACTAAAAAGGTAAGTCACCTTAAGTCACTGAGCTGCATGTATTTATATTTGGGGATTTTTAAACTGTAAAATACGTATTTTCTTTTTGGAAAACTCTGATGATAACTACATGCTTATTGAAATCAAGATGTGAAAAGAGACCAAAACCACAGAGAGTTCGAGTGCATGTGTGTAAGGTAAGAAGGAGTTCAGACTGTTTGGAAGTCTGCAATTTGTTTACTTTTGTAAGAGTTACTATCACAAAGCCCTGGCATACAACCAACTGAAAGCTGAGTTACTAATTTTTTAAGGAATCTTTAGCAAAACAGTGAGCACAACACTTGTTATACCGTATTTCTAGCCAGCTCTCTACTTAACCCACTCCTTTGTTTTCTCTGATGAAGGCTTTCTTGCCACAAGCATGATTTCAACTAGCTGAGACGCGACTACCGCAGCAGGTAGGCTCCTCCTGATGCAGGTTTTTTTCTCTTAACAAATACCTTAATCAAATAGCACAATGGTAAAACTTTGGCAATAAATGTGTTTACTGAGTAGACCTAATATGAAATTGGTAGCAAACCATTTGTCTATAAAATACATGCTGATAATACTGCAAGTAAGCGCTTACCTTCAGTCAAGCCGAATATATTTTATTTCAGTACAGCACTTTGATTTAGAAGCAAATAAATTATTTTTCAAAATAGTAATAAGTAATAAAAATAAACATTAAATATGTTTTTAAATGGAAGGAAAATACCACGCAGCTCTCAATTAGGTTACCATATATTGCAGTTTAAGTACTATGTACACTCATCTTGAATGCTTACTAAGCTTGCGTGAATAATTTGCATAGACAGATTTGTTCTTTCCAAGAAAAAAATCCAAGAAAACAACTTACACATTAAAATATTTCTTCCTACACTACGTAGGTTAAATGGTGCTATAGGAAAGAATTCTAGGAAATTAAGCTGCAAGTACTCATTTCTACATATAAATATTTAATCTGCACATTCAACTGCTATACTTGGCCACATCTTTGAAAGCCAGGATTTTAGGTTTTTTACAGTATTAAATACGTTTTTGAGTTGTTTTACTCTAGATTATATTCCTTAAACAGTCACGAATTTCAGTGTCACAAACAATTTCTTCTTAAAATAAGTTTATCAGAAAAGTGACTGGGAGTCTGGCTACCAGATCACATCAACAATAAATAAATCATGTCAGAGAAGAAACAGAAGTCACAATGCTTGTAAATTCTCACATATTTTGCTTACAGAACACTTTCCGTGCAAAGGCTTAAAATGAACCTTAATAAATTAATACTTAGAACACCTCTGTATTATCTAAGTATCAATGCTAACTGCAAAAAACTGAGTCATAACAGGAATGAGGATTAAATCCTCAAGTACTCCTAAGCACCTGCTTCCCACTGAAGTCACCCAAAATATTTTATGTCATAACTAGAGAATCAGAATTTCTTTGCAGATCTTAAGTGTGCTTCAGCCTCAAGAAGCTCCAGGTCTGAGTAATGTGCATTCAGTAGGTTTAGATTAAGATATGACAAAGCTATACATTAACAAAATTAGTTGTTCAGTATTTTTCAGTTATTCCAACCTTTATGGTAATCATGTACAGAAAACTTTATTCCACAAGGACAGCCCTTTGAAAAGATAGACTGCATTTCTCAATGTGGGTGAAGTTAAGCCACTACCACATATGAGAATGAGCTAACACTGACATTAAAGGGCAAAACAGAACTACAAAGGAGAAGATTCTTTCCACAGGCTGCTGTTCCCATCTTTTATTTATCAGCTTTGATCCTCAAGAGAGACCAACAAAACTCTAAAGAAAAAAACCCTTGATTTTATCTAATGCTAGAAAGCAGACTTAATATAGACATCACTTTATGGTGCACTGTAATTTCTCTCAGTCTTCAAATCCTCCTGAGCCCACGTTGTTTCACTGGCAATAGTAATTACTATCTCTTTTGCTTCCACAGTAATGTAACTTCTCTTTACTATCACTCAATGCACCAGAGAAATTTGGTACCTTTTTCTTTCAAATTGCCAGATTAACACATTCAATTAAAACCCAGAGCCATCTTACCAACATATATACCAAACCTGGGATTTGTTGCTGTTGTTGAAAATATAAAGAGGAGTACATCTGAACATAGTACATAGTACATAGTACATAGGTACATCTGAAATCCTGTTCAACTTTCCAGCACTTCTTCTAATAAAGCATGTTATGAAATCTGTCTTTCAACTATACTGACTAAAACTTCACTACCTCTGCTCTTTTTTTAACCCTCATCTACAGATAGTTTGGAACTGTTGGTTAGTCTCTGTCAGCACATGTTGTACTAGTTAAACTGTCACAGGTAGATAGAGAAAATCCACAGAAGAATAAACAATTCCTCATCCTTTCTTACCATTTTGGATTAGATTCTAGTTAGCATAGCAGTGTAGCCTTTGAGCAGATCTTGGTACATAAAATATCTGCCGTATTTGTGCACTCTAGTATACTTCTCTATGTCTTAAGAAATATAATTAATCTTAACTCTTTAATAATTTTTGCAGGTATAAGGCAACTGCTAAAAGTACAAACTACAAGCCAATGTAATAGGTTAATTTTGTAAATATTCCTGTACTGGGAAAAGCTATTTAAAATCAAGAGTTCTGTTTAAGCCTCTTACAATGTTATCCTGATTTCCAGTATATAACCAAATTTTCCAATCATTTTTTCTCAACTGAGGTTGCTGAAAGTGGAGCATGGAGCTCTACATGGTCATCATTAATATGATCTGATCTTTTACTGGGCTAGAATTACATGAAGAGTAAGGGAAAAAAAGGCTTCATATGAAGAGGCAAACTCAGGAGACAATACAGAAGTCTCTGTTAGTTTAAGCATTTGGCCTGGGAGGAGTGAGAAAGAACGTTGAGAACATCTAGAAGTCTGGAAGATCATCTACCCTTCTACAAAATATATCAGAATCCCCAAAAAACACCACCATCCAAAGCAATCCCAGGCACAGCTACAGGTTGGGCAGAGAAGAGATTCAGAGCAGCCTCAGGGGAAGGATTTAAGGGTGTTGGCAGATGAGAAATTGAGTAAGGGCCAGCTTCAGTGTGGGCTTGCAGCCCAGAAAGCAACCGTATCCTGGGCTGCATCCAAAGGAGCGTGACCAGCAGGTCCAAGGAG
>JBCJKH010058500.1:3672-24824 GCA_039877255.1 Loriculus beryllinus
TGAGGTGTGCCTGCTTATGGCAGGGGGGTTGGAACTGGATGATCTTAAGGTCCTTTCCAACCCTAACGATTCTATGATTCCATGGTTGTATGTTGTGCAGTGGATTTGCAACTCTGGTTACGCAGGGGAGAGGTTTTTATGGAAAGCTCAGCCCCCATATGATCCTTGCCTGGAGCAGTCTCTCCTGCCTTTCTATTTTTTCTTGGGTCTGGTAACATGGAGCCAGCTGGTGTGGAGAGCTCAGCAAGTGATGTTGCAGTTTATTGGAAACGCTGTGAATTAGCTCAATGTTAAGTGTCATCTGCAAAAAATTGCTAAAACTTGACATAATCTCTAGGGAAAGCTGTTTTCCGGAACAGAGAGGAAGTTCAGAGTCTTGAGAGAACTTGGCAATAAGAATGAGCTTGGGGGTGAAGAAACTAATGTCGCTAGCTCTTTGATTTACAGCTACCATGACACTTGCTAAGATCTTTGAGAAAAGTCTCTGTTTCCGCATAAAAAATATTCCTGTCAAGATGAACAATTTTATTAGGACTTTAGGTACAGAATAAATCACATAAATAGGATATAAATAGCGACACATATATATCTCCTTTTTCAGCAGAGATGTGCTGCTATTGTAAAGCAGGAGTAGGAGACTTTATGTTTATTCTTATTCAGGGAACAAGTTAAACATTTGCACATATATAAGTGTCTCCCAAGTCAGGGATATCTTTCTCATGCTGTCAAATGAGGATGGCTTTTTGCTTTAGCACCATGATGAAAAAGTTAACCAACCCAATTATCAGCTATTGTTTCTCTAACTTCTCAAGACCCCACCAGAAAAGCCCTAGTAGTGTCTGGCCATCACACTTCTTTTCTAAAGACTATCCAGGATGATGGCAGTTCTGTGGTGATTTTAAAATTGGCTCAGTGCACAACTTTGCTCTTTGTTAGGTGTTCTATTACCTGATGTTTACACTGGTTTATTTTTCTGTAATTTATTCAACAAGTAATTTCTGAAATTGTCTGATCCCTAGACAGATAATTGTTTTTAAAAGGAAGTCCTTTTTATATTTTTTTTTGTTTGTTTTGTTTTGTTTTGTTTTGTTTTCTCATATACTGGTAGCTGGATGTGTAGGGACTTTTTGGTACAGCTAAGCTTAAGATTTTTAACTTTCTTATACCAAATGTTTTAGAGACTTTAAAGTATTTCCTGGCAGAGTTGTTATTAGCATGACAAGAGCACTGTAGTTAAAAGACTCTTGGGGTAATACCAATAATCAGTAGATACTTAAAAAAATATTCCATGTAGCATTTAATTAATCTTGCAGTGTTTACCTCTAAATACAGATGCTTATGCAGGAAAGGAAACTGCTAAATGGTTTCTTTTGTGCCAGTGTTCTCAAAAAGCATTTCACAGTTTGATTGGGGGTTGAGAGCAGAAAAAAGCAAAAATTGTTTTCTGCTCTAATTCAGAGGTCAGTAGAGTTAAGCTACCATTAAATTTGGGGCAGATATTTTAATGAATTCCAGAAATACAGATGAATAGGCATAATGGGAATACAGATATCTTATTTTCTTTGAATTAGAGCATTGCTGCTTGTGGCCAAGCAGTTAAAGCAAATAGGCAAGCTGAAATAGATAAAATCTTTTGTGAAGAAGAAATATTTCTGAACAAAGAATAATTGTTTCAAAAATATGCTGTATAAATTTGTGTTTATCTAAATCAACTTTCCCTTCATTTTAATGACTTTGCATTTTTTGTACTGTGCAGAAAACTGTTAAGAAGGTTTGGGAATGCTATGGCTAAGAGCATATCTGTAGCTTACTCTTCCAAGCAGTTTGTAAATTAAAGCTATGAAAGCATAAAATAGAAGTGAATGAGCATAATAAATATAATTCTATTTGTCAAATGATATTTTCTTTGGCTTATATGACTACAACATGACTTTAAATACTGAGAGAAGAAAATGTGCGCATATGATTATAGAATCCCAGGTTGGAAGGGACTTCCAGGATCATCTGGTCCAACCTTTCTTGGCAAACCGTGTCCTAGACCAGATGGCCCAGCACCCTGTCCAGCTGAATGGTTGACTATCTTTAATTTTTGTCGTTGCTATTATTTTTATTATGGTTGATTATTATACAGTATCATCTTCCATGTATAAGGAACAGGGAGATCCTTTTGGCAGAGTGTAATTGGATCAAGCAAAATTGTGAAAGTTGTTTGTATTTCATCCCCATAAAAAAGCTGTTTTGCACCTGGTGACATACTCAGCTATTCCAAACAGAACCTGAAGTAGAATTATCTTATTGACATCCACTAGATTTTTCTCTGGTGCAGAGGAATATAGTTCTATGTGCTGTGCTAATAAAACTTTATCAGTTCAGGTTAGCTTAGATTTATTGTGGAAACATTGATGACATCATTTATAGATTTTGTGTATAACACTGAAGGTCATGCTGTTTGCTTATATGAAGTTTTTTGGCATCAAGAATATTAAGGAAAGTTCTGTATGAATGTCATTTTACAATAACAGCATTTAAGCTTGTGGACTGGTCAGTCAAATAAGTAAAAGGCACAGTAATTATTTTTTTACAGTTACATTACAGTTGTAATGAGAAGTATTGACTTTTCTCTTAATACTAATGTGTCTAATGACCTTTCTAATGACGGCTGTCACTATTATTTCTTTTCAAATTCTACTGGCACTTTCCCTTCTGTAAAGAAAAGGATTTTAATTGCTTGTGTATTGTAAGGGTGAGAATTAATATTCTTTTTATAGTAGTGTGAGGACTTGAAGACTTCTGTTAAAAAGAAATAAAAATCTTAGAAGCTGTGCATTTTTTGATCTTCAGAAAGATTTAAAATCTCTTTGGTTTTTTTGGTCTTCAGAAAATAGTTCCTTGAGTTCTATGTGTGAGAAATTAGTTTTCCACTGTCAGTTTTTGCTAGCTGATGTTGTGTTTGTGGACTTTAAAGTGGAAGAGTTTACTAAGGTAGTTTATGATAATGTCTCTCAAGAGTTTCGTTTTCCTTCAGCTTTTAATGATACTATCTGAAAGAAGGCCATGTGAATTAAGGAAATGGTTGATGTACCATAACTCACTAAAAGCGAGTTTAATTATTTCTCTATGGTGACTTTTCTTTCAGAAGTGAGATAGGGCTTATTTTGAAAAGCTCTGTGTTTTCTACTGCTTATTTTCATCTATTGCTTTAGCAGTTCTAAAATGTGGCTATTAAACTTCAACCATTTAATGTTAGAGTGGTTGTTACCAAACAGCAAAGCTTTTAGTTTGCTTATAGAATCTATTAATATAATAAAGATTAGGGGTAAGAGTCAATGAAAATGGCTTCAACACTGCTAAATGGTTTGCTTTTACTTGCAAACATGTAATTTTGTCCTCTGCTATTCGAGGGACAAATAATCACAAGTGATTTGCAGGATGTATTTTCGTAAGCTGCTCATTCTTGATCAGTTAACAAAGATATTTTTTATCTGTGTTAGAGGCAGCACTGTTGCCTGGTTGATCTGGTTTCATTCTGGTGCAAGAGACGAATACTCATCCACTTCTGGGTACTCCAAACAGGCATGCTGTGATGTCATGCTCAGATGTACCACCCTGAAAGGCGGTACTTTGGGGTTGCCATAACAACATCAGCCAGTCATTGTCTGACACTACAACATTATTGCAGGAGCTTTGAGGTAGTATTAACTAAAATACAATCACCGTACATTTTGACTGCTTTGCTGGTTGAGAAGGTCTATGCTGTGTACTCAGATGATGCATATTTGCTCTGAACATGTATGACTGGAATGATCACATTTTTCTGAAACTCTTTGGCATAACTACATATTTTAAAGTACTGTGTAAAACCTGCTATAAAGTTACTAATATTTGCTTAATTTTTACATTACAAATAAGTAAGGATAAAGATTCAGAAAAGCTGAGCATGTGCCGTGGTATACAGGAAAAAGTTTCATCTGAGTAGTCCTTTGCATATGACATGAAGAGCTGAGAATCAGGTTTTCTCTCTCCTTATTGTACAGCACATTCTGTAAAAATCTAATGCAGTAGCTTGAATTTCTTGTTTAACAACTAAAATGCACATGCAATGTGTGTGAAAACAGGATATTTAGTTAATTGAACCAGAGGTTTTGGTTCACATAGTAAAATAAGCCAGCTTGCTCAAAACGGATTTCATAGACAATCTGAGATAGAGGAAGCAAGCTTGCCAATAGCAGGAGCTAATGCTTCAATACCTTTCATTTTGTACTCTGAAAAGGAAACCTCTTCTTAAGCTCATTCATTTTCCAGAGGGAATACCGAACGCTGTGGTGTATTGTCAGAGCTGCTTTATTGTCACCATTTACAAAGGTCACCTGAATTAATTGACTTCTTACCATACATATTGTTAAACTACCCATTGCCTGACATTTATCGAAAGGTGGCAGGCTTACAGCCATTGGCTATCTGTTGATGATTGTTTCACAGTGTTTGTTTCCCGAAACACACTAACTCTAAAATTACAAGCAAATAATTGCTTTGCTGCAAAGGAACAGATCTCTAAGGTGTACATGAGTGAGAGGGTGGAGGGAGAAAGAGGAGTGGGAGAAATAATCTACTGAGCTTTTTTTAATATAGAAATAGTACTCTAAAAAGGAAACAAAAACATGCAGGAAGATGCAGGTTTATGTTTTCACTTTGAAGCATGCATTAGATGGCTAACCTGTCTTTTCATAGTGTAAAGTAAAATATCTCTCTCTGGCATTCTCTGATGCATGAATCACAGATCCATGCTGATGGACTTTACTGAATGTGTTTTCATCTGAAGGGATATTGAGGTACTCTCATACTGCATGAAGGAAATGACATTCACATGCATAAACACAAACACATTAGGCAACAGTAGTGCTAGCATGGAATTTTTGGTTGTTTAAATTGGTTAAATCGAAAATTACTGTCTTTTTTCTAGCACCCTACATTTACTGCCCCTCCATTCCCCTATGTTGGTTTCATCTCTTTCTGAACAGCAGTGCTGGGCAAAAACTCTAACTAGACATATGAAAACAAAGACATGGAAAGCAAAGACAAACAGTTCTGAGCCTTCCTATACTAAAACAGGCAAAGCGTTTATAGTGATGGATTTGAACAGTCTCCTTACATTAAAATATACTTTAGAGGCACCCTGATGTGATCCTGTTAATTACCAGAGAAGATTAGAACTCTTCTGCTTAATGTGATCCTTTTTACCAAATGTGTCTGTTTGAGCTGCATCAATAATCAGACATTCATACTGTCCCTTCTGACTGGAAAAGGGATGTTTTTAAGCAAAGTCATTTGCCACAATCCTTAAGATGTAGCCTGGCAGAAATTCAATAACTGTTTGCGATATGCTCGTTCAGCCTTGCTGCTCAGTGGTCTTTAGGTCCTGACATAAACAGCATTCCCCTTAATCCTAGCACTGGAGAGAAGAAAGGAGGCTGTCCTGTATCTTGTTTTATTGGTTTCAAAACACAGAGCAACTGTGTAATTTAATTTTGCATCTGAAACACCAGGGGAAACATTCTCCGTTTATGATTTTTTATCCTTTGATGTTCTTTCAAGCTTAAAAATGCACAGATCTGACACTCTTGCAAGAATATTCAGATTATCTCTAATTTGCATTTCCATTCAGAAAGTTAAATGTAAAAATAATAAAATAACTATGAAAAGAATAAAGGGGAAAGAGTTAACATGTTAAGATAAAAGACAGGATAAAATTGAAAATAGAGAACTTACCCTGTGATTGGAGTAGTTTCAGAGCTGAAGGAGTTCTTGCATATCAGTAATTTTGATTCCTTAGTTCAGGTAGCCACATACTTGTATTAAAGCCAGAGTCTGAATAAATATGCATACATGTGTGTGTGACAGAGTCAGCGTGCATGCATGTGTCTAACAGTATATAATACAAAGATGTATCTATTGATATCCTACACCATGAGAGACTCTCTGTGCTGCCAGCTGAGATCCCTTATGTTTGCCAGAGCGCTGTTGCTGCCTGGCTGGGCTGAAGCTTGCGATCCAGAAGAGAGGGGGGAGAGAAAGAGAGATGCTCACTAGCTGCTCCTATTTCTCCTTGTTTCCATGGTGGTTAGTGGTGCATCGTTCACCCACTCGATTGTCACACTGACATGGTGCTGCCTGCTCAACGGTCATTAATAGCTGAGCCCCTTCCACTCCCCAGAGAGGAGCCAATGCTTTGGCGTGCCCAGATGCCACGTAGTACACGCGGCTGCGCCAGCCTGGTTGGTCGTGGGAAGCTGTCTGTTACGTGACACTGCTGCTTTGGGTACGGAGACATGAAACAAGCCTTTGCATGCTTCCAGATATCTCTTCCGATTTGTGGGAGTTACAGGGCATGATTTGTGTTTGTACAGAACAGCTCGGGAGGTTTTACTCCCCCCCCCGCCCTTTTTTTTTTAAGGCTGCATAAGGATGTTATCTGTGCTCGGAACAACTTGTTAGAGATCACTGAAGTTCTGCAAAGGCTGCAGTAGTTCAGAGGATACTGGATGTTGAAACCATTCAGGAAAAATATCTTGTGCTTCCTGCCCCCTGTTTTGGTGCTCTTTTTTTCTTTATTCTTAAGAAAGTTATTTTTCATACTACTCCTTTTCCAGATTTTATCAAATATTAAATTTTATTTTGTATGTTTCTCAGTAGAAAGTAAGAGTGATATTACATCTCCCAGACAAATAAGAATTCAGAATAAACTGAAGAAGGAACTTGGTCAAATAAAATCAGTTTATTTCAGTTTCTGCCTGCTTGACTCCTTTCTGGCCATCTAATTATATACACAATAAGCTGCACAGATTTCCTTCTCCCCTTCTTTCTTTTTTCTCCCTTTGTGCCATACTCTTTGCTGAAGAATTACCCCCCCTCTCCCCCCCATTTATCCTGTATCTGTGAACAAAAGGCATACGAAATATGGAGGTTTTAGAAACTAAAATAATCTATTTTTTTTTTCTCAGTACAAGGGAACAATACACTGAAGTGCATCATCCCTTCTTCCAGGAATACAAAACAATAAATGAAATGTATGCTCTTAGGAAAGGTTTTTTTCCTTTTTTAATCATATGTAATGTTTTATATAAAGCAAATTTCTTTGTAATATAAGATGAAGAATAGTGAAATGCAAAGTGCTGGTTCTCAACAGGTCAAAAGGAAGAAAATGTTGGATATCTTGCATTAATTCAATACTCCAGCCCTGACTGAAGCAGGCCACCCTCTAGTGGATTAAAGTGAGATGTGGTTCTCACTTCACAATCCTCTGCTTTGTTTGAAGAAAGGCTCACAGTCCTGGCTAATAACAGTATGAAAAATTTCTAAAGATTATCAAATAGTGTAAATTAATGTAGCTCTTGCAACAGCAATAGCACCAGAATTCTGTTATAAAATTGTTGCGATTTTATGAATACTGTATATAATTTTGATTCACTTTGAGTCTGAGATTGTGGACTGCATTATTTTTGTTTTTTCTTCTGTAAGAAAATGATTTTACACTTCATAAAATCACTTATTATGGAAAGTGAATTAAAGTAGTGCAACTTGACTAGATTTCAGTTTGATATAACTGTTTAAGGCAAGTCCTGTCTGACTCATTGATACTTATATTGTTGTGGCTGTAAACAGCACTTTTTTTCTTTCTGCCTTAAATATATGAATGCTACATTTAAACTAAGTGCAGGGAACAATGTTTTAATGTTCTAAAGCTGTCTGCTGTTCAGTTTTCATACAACTGAATAGGACTACCTAACCTGTTTGATTCTATGATTCTATATATAAAATAATGGCATTTAAGTGGTGGATTGTAAACACATAAAATACCCCAGGGTAGGAGGAAGGCCAAGTGCCCTTCTATTTTCTACCATTCTCTTATTATGACATTACTTTTCTTTTCTTTCTAATGTGAGTTAAGGAGATATAACAAAAACAGTTGGGGCAACCCATTTTTGGTTACCTTTCAGGTTTTCTTCCCTGGAGCTGGGACAGGGAGCACATCAGGCCAGAAAGAAGGTGTCACATCACCTTTCCGTAGCCTCAGGGCTCACTGGTAAAACCTTGTCTCTTCTTTGCCCCCAGGAAGTGGCTCTTGGTGCCTCTGCTATTACTTAATATTCACCACCATGAGCTTCAAATAAAAACCATTGTAATCTCCTAAAGTAAACCTGTGAATCTTCCCTGCTGCACAACATAACAGCCCATGTCTGATGGGACAATGTTTGGGTTGTGTTTAAGACGCACAACACAAAGCCAGAAGACTTCTTGTCATACTGGCCCCCACAGGAATAATGGAAGTCCTTCCTGATCTCAGCCATGTAGTTAGCCGCACCTATCCCAAACGAATGATGCAAACGTGTGCTAGAGGTGTGGGACAGGGGTGAAAGAAAAATCCCAAAAGTCTGAACAAAATTTAAAATAGGAAAATGTTCTGTTAAAGCCAACTAAATACTGCTATTTCTCTTATCTCACACAACGGTGAAAAAGATCTGGGGAAAAGGAAGCAGGGACTGGCATTACCCTACACGAAAGCTTTCTTGTGCTTTTCTCCTAACCTCATGTACTTATTCAGTCAATACCTGGCTTTCTGGTTAACATGAGAATCATGCAAAAACATACTCAGTGATTTGACATGTAAAATTAAGATTACAGAAGTGGTTCATTTGGGTTGATTGGTATGGACTGTGTAATTAGAGAGCTAAATAATTAAATCAGCTAAAGTATACTTGCAAAAAGAAAGTGAGTTCTTATGTTAGACTATATATGCAATTAAAGTACCTCCTTGATAGTCATACATTTAGATATTATTTGAAATGTTATTATATCATAATAAAGTTCAGTTGTGAAATAATTGAATTTTTTAATTTAGCTAAAGAATAATTTTTTTTTTCAAACTATCTGCAGGAGAAAAATATCTTTTATAACCAATACAATTATGATGATTAAGGTTCATTAAGTTATTTTCCTGCTGATTTAACTGTGATGCTTGGTGATTTTAAAATAGCAATGTAATCTATTCTACCAGAATTACATATATAGTTTATTAGATTACAGGATAGGAAAAAAATATCTAAGATTGGTGGAGAGATGGTGAAAGTAATGTAGGGTAACTCCAGGTATTTATTTAGCGTACATTTTATCTGATTACTGCATACACATGGAAATAAATTAAGTAATTATTTGTTTGTAATAGACAATTAATGTGACGCACAAAAAACTCAGTTATTAAAATACAGTGATTCTGTGTCTGTATTTTTCTTAAAATTGGAAGAAGATTTCAAAACCTTTTCCTTTTTTCATTACATAGAAAGGTGGAGCATCCTTGGGCTTTAATATCCTGAGGACTTGTGGTTCAGGAAATTAATAGTGACCATTTCTAGTGTTTTTAAGCTCTGAGAACACAGGTGTGTTTAGAATGCAGCAAGTATAATTAAAAACTGCAATAAATACTATGCAGTTATAGTAAAAAACCCCACAGGTATTGGATTTAAATTCTAATATGACACACTTTATATCATAAATTGGCAATTTAAAAAAAAATCTTTTTTATTTCATCTTCATACAAATTATATCCAAGTGTAAAAGAGCTGACACCTTTTGAATAGCTTTATCACTTTTGACTACATGTACCCCTATCTTGGTTTCTGAGGCACCATTAACTACAAGGAAGAGGGCTGATTGGTGACTCTTCGCACCTTCTTCTTATAGCCTTTAGAGTGAAAAAGAGAGGAGCTGGTTTTTGACAGATTAATTCGCACCAGTTCTACAAAGCATACCCTTGGTGTAGCTCCCATGTGAGGTGTGGGGACATACTGCTTTCTGAATGAAGGTCCAGAACTGCTTAGATTCAAAGACATCTGTCTTGTGGTATCATCAATTATCGACTTATTAATTATAGGGAGTTGTTACTGCATGATTTGCCTGGAAGAGAGAAAAAAGTGCCACCACTTCATGTAATCCCATTCTGCCAGCATTTTCAGTACAGTGTCGTTAACCTGATGCTGTCATGCGCATTTTTAGATATTATGGCCACTAACTATTGACATTTTCCTAAGGGCTGTGCTTCTATACAGACAAGGGCTAACTTTTATTAACGTGTCTCCCTCTGAAATTGGATTTTTATTTTCAGTTATAAGCAAAAGCAACATCTCTAGCCCTAGCTTTTCCCTTACTGAAGATAAAAGGCTTGCTGCCAACAAGGAGTTCAAGTGTCTAAGTACGGTTGTACTTCATAATTAAAAGCATTATGCTCAGGGTACTTAACCTGCTACCAACTTTGTTTACCAGATATCAAACTTAATGTTGATAGGATAGAGATAAAGCAGATGGAAGCAAATCCAGGCCATGAACCTGTAAAGAGTTTCACATAAGGGAAATTTCGTGTTTACACAAAGCATCAGTTATTAATTGAAAGCTATGTAGATAGTATGTGCAATATGACTTGGCAAAATCAGTAACTGCATAGTAAAAAGTCATATATTACAGGCAAATTCAGTCGTGTCTGATGGGGTTGAATAAAAGCAGTGATGATGAGCTGATGCTTGTCTTGGTGATCAAGGGGATTTTGTATATTCCACCAAATTTCCTTATTCATGCAGAAACTCTTCTGTGAGACAGGATCCCAGCCAAGAGCTTTATTTTTTCTCCATTAGAGGTCCCAGAGCTATAGTCAGCCTTCCTCAGGAATAATCTGAGGTCTGAAAAATCTTAACATGTTTTATACCTGTTGGGTCCAACTCAGAGTGATACCTGAGTTCTTCTAATTTACATCCCTGTCACTATTTTAATAGGTAAAAATCTCTGGCATACCAGCTGAAGGCTGGAAATGAGTCACACATAGCAACCACAACCTCACTAAGCCGCCTGGGAATCCTAATGAAGACAGAGTAGTGAAAAGCAGCTAGAAAATCCTTATGTGCAGCTGGATTAGGTAGATGAAATATGGGATCTGTAAAGAGGTTTTCAAGCTCAGTGTATGTATTCCTTTTTAAAACTAATTTCTTCTCAGTATGTTTATGTCTTACTTGTGGTGACATCTCAGTTTTTGTAACCTGGAGTGATTGTATATAACTTATTGAGATCTTCTCAGTGATAGATGCTTAAGACTGAGATGAATGTGTTGGTGTAAACTGATTGTTGCTGTTAGGACCCAGTGCATGAGATACACCTTTTAGTGTCATGGCTTTTTGAGCTAATCTGTATGTGAGGTTGATGAAGGAAACAGTGACAGTAATGATTTGGATATAAAGCCTAGAATTTTCATCCTGGCTGTGACTTGTAATTCTTATGGGTGTTGGTAAATCTTGAACTTTCTGTCCTTATAGAAGACTCTCCTTTGCTCATACCTGTTTTTCTTTCTATAGAGAATTAACTGTTTGGGTTTTTACTTATCTGAAACAATTACTCCCATTCTGTTAGCATTGGGAATTGTGGCAAATAGTCAGTGAAAAAGAACCTCCTTCTCCCACTAAAAGATTTTTCAATTTGGCCACTTTCCCTAAATGCCACATGTATTTTTTTTAAGTATATATATATGGCAAACCTCTCTGCATTACTCAGTAATTCAGGTCCTACATTCAGTCTTGATTTTCTTACCTTTTTTGATGAAAGTAAACAAACACTATCTTCTTTTATATTTTATTGTGGTTTAATGTTAAAATGGATGAGCAACAATAGCAATCCTATATAATTTCCTTTTCATAACTATTTGCAGAAAAGCTATATTGCAGATTTAGAAATCTGTACAACCAGAGTGACCAAACTAAATATTAGAACTATAATATCATTTTGGTTTTAGTTACTTTTATTCTAAGAGAAGTATTGTAGTAATTTCTCCATGGCACCAATAGAATGAAGTTATCTTGGTGGTGACAAGGAACAGCACGGATATGTTCATTGTGTGTTCAGAATATGGTTACCTAATGACAGTTTAAATGAAATGCATTGAACTGTTGGGATGTAATGGGTACCAAATTAAAGTTTTCAGTACTTTAGTTACACAATTTCTTTTTTTTTTTTTTTTCTTTTTCAACTTGAAGATCTAAAATATTAATGAAAAGGTCACTGTAACATGCAACAACCTTACTGAAAAAAACCCCAATTAATTAGGATTGCAGTAAATGTGTCCTGTGTAATTTGACAAAAACCTGTGGTTGCACATTAGGTATTTTTCGTTAAATGTAATGTTATCTTTATGTTAATAAGTTGGGGGTAGAAAGGATCATATACATAATGACTTACTGGAGGAGGGGCTCTTTCAGATGCTTTCACATATTTCCCATTACTAAGGAAACCACTTATTTTGTCTGTGCATGTTTTGAATAGATCTCTCATTTGAAGTCTGGTGCTCAGACACTGAGGATTGCATTGCAGGACTGAGAAAGAGGAAAAGGAAACAAAAGAGGCATAAACCCACTACATACATACAGTGTATGAGTACTGTATTACATGTTTATAAAAATGTGCACATCAGTTTATATTTGAGGGATGCATATATGTGCATTTTGATTGTTTTGTTCCTGCTAAAATTAAAGTATTAATAACTAAAACAGGAGGAGCTGTTGTTTTGTTCTGCACTTTGCATGCCTGTATTCTAAAGATATCTGAGGAAGCTGGTGTACCATTTAGGTAAAAAGTATTAGTTCTGATTTTCATTTGCTGAGATGAAACGTGGTAATAGATTGAAGTTGAAAGAAGTGCCTATCCAATGATAATTACTAAAACAGGGCTGCAAGGATGGCTATGCGTTCAACAGTTGATCAAACCTTTGCTTAGAAAGTGAGTCTGTTTTGGCAAATTTTTTTGGTTAAACTTAAGACATGACTGCAAATACACACCCAAACATGCTTATATTATGTTGGGCCACCACATTTTCCCGCATGAATATCACACGTATTCTGTGCTGGCCAAGCACTGATATAATAATTGAATTAAACCCCTTTCTGTTAGCTGTTGCTTAGGCTCCACTGATATGCTCAGAAACAAAAAGCTGCTTTAGAACGGCCAGACAAATCTGGTTTGACAGGGTATGTTTTTAAAGTATAAGTGTTTAAATAACTTGGAACTGATTCCAAACTATTCATTAAAGGTCAGAATTGTTCACAAATAAGGTGGAAGAGTCAGAGATATGTAGAAAGGTAACTGATTGCCAGAGAGCTGTGTGGAAATTAAGTATGTGGCCAGTAAGTGTTGTTATTAAGCATGTTCAATATATGAATTAGTTTATTAGTTAGTTTTTCTGTTAAACAGGGTAGAAAAGCAAAGGCAAAGATGGAAATTCCCATTTTTAAGGCCTACAAACCTTGCAAGTCTGTGGGGTTATGTAAAACCAAAGCCAGCACTACAGAAAGTTAAGTTAGTTTGAAAATAGTAATACATTCTATATTTTGAGTGTATGTTAATACCAATTTATTTTGTATTGAAAAGCCTTAAGTCGTCAGCAGTTGATGTGTGATATGTCTGATAAATTATTATTTTTAATATTTGTTGTATAGTCCATGTGCCGTTTTGGGTGACAAGAGATTACTTTTAAAGCTAATACGTTTCAAAGGGATTTATGTGTGTTTGTGTGCACAATTAGTGACCAGCCAGCCCTACACAAATTTTCTTCTTTAACTACTTGACTGTTAAATGAGAGGGAGAATGATGGCTGTGTAAAGCTGACATGTCCTTGGCTTGAATTAGCTGTATACTTTTGAGTGAAATAAAATAGATATCTTTAGATTACATACAGATACCAGAATTCATATATCTCAGGTAAGAAGTACCAATTTTTAATATTCCAGAGTGTTTGCATTGTTTCAGTCCTGTACTGGTTATGTTTGCTTTTTACTGTCTTATTGCAAGGATTCACAACATGTCTCAAGGTACACTAAAAGCTTTACTATTCATTATCCTTCAATTCATGCTTCCAGCTAGAAATAAGATCTTCAGTGTTTGGTAATACTAGCAATTTCTTTCATGGTATGTTTCCAAAAGAGTGCATTCAGCCTCCAATTCCCATCAGTATTATCACAAAAAAAGATGAAATCAATATTTTTTAGTAAAATAACTGGGATAGGTACTCTCAGAAAAAACTAACATCTGTTTTTATACTTGAGTGTCCTGGTGAGGACCAGGTAAATACTCAAAGATAATTAAGTAGATACTCAAAGACAATTAAGAGTTAATAATTTAATCTGTAATTCTAGTTACCAGAGAAAAAGAATTAACATTTTTAAATAATTTAAATATTTGGATTAAAAATATAACATAAAATGGAGCGGATACTATAAATAATAGTTTAGTGCCAAATAAATTTTATGATGACATCATTGTGAGGAGGAAGCAGAAGACAGGGAGAATAGGAGGGAGGTTTTCTCATGATAAGCAGCTCAGAGGAGCATAGGAATATCATTCAGAAAGGCTGTTTGAACCTTGGTAATAGAAATGGGATTACACTCCACATAGTCTGCAATGAAAGGTCATTTGGAGCCAATAACATGTAATTCAGCTGTAAGTTGTGGAGTTTTTACTTAGAAATAACTGGGGAGGAGAACATATCTCTGTATTACTGGTTGATCAAGAAGTATGAGCTGACATGTCACAGCATGGCACAGCTATGAAAAAAAGAGTAATAATCATTCATAAAATACACCAGGAAAGTTATTCTACCAGCAAAAAGGAATTAGTAGCACTCTGGACACTTCATTTAGAATAATTCATTCAGTAGTGATTTTGTGCTAGAAAAAATTGTGAACTCAGACTGGAACAAAAGCAATTATATACTATTCAGATGACAGAGGAGCCCACATCACAGAGAGGTTTATAAAAACCTTGCCTTGTAAAGTGTAGGAGAGCTGGGGAGAAAATAAGATTCCTCCTGACAAATGCATCCTGCTGATACACACTAAGGTAAAGCCAGTAGAGGTACAAAATATTCAAGTGGCTGTGATTAAATTTAGGTCTGGAAATAGGAAAAGTTTTCTGAGTTTGTTTGTTTTTTTTCCTTCACATTTGAGTCGTCACATCCTGTGACAAGTTTCTAGCGGAAATAATTTGGGTAGAAAAACAAAACCAAGGGAAACCATTAACAAAACCCCCCTTCCTTAGATATACTGATTGGTATATTTATAAAAGGGGTATATTTACAAATAGCTGACTTCATGCGTAAAGAAGAAGGAGCTAAGCTCAACGTTTTAGGAAGATCTTTTCAGTCCTTTTTTTTCTCATCAAAGATAAACCCTACTTAGCAGATTTCTGTATAAATTGAGTCCTCATCTCTGTGTCCAAAGTTCTCTCAAACTGTTTTTTGCTACTCTTCAATATTTGTGAAAATGGGAAATTCTAACTCCCTAACTGGTGGGAATACTCATTTTTCGTGGTAAAACAGCTTTCCTCAATATTTACCCTGGTAATTATAATAGAGCAAATGCACATTTAGTAAGTACATTTACTTGCCATTACGGAATAGTGGTTTACCTATCTCTGCATACTCATAGTTGATTGGCACTGCAAAAGGTTCAGAAAAGAAATGGAAACTAATATCCACATTATAATGTTTAATTTCCATTTGTCTAGGTAGTTCTGGAAACAGTAATCCCCTTGATAATATTCACTAAAACAAATTGACATTTAAAGGCCTTAGATTTTACTCAGTTTTGTTCCTGTCTGTAGCTTTGATCACTAAATAGAAACAGCACTCTGTTGCTCAGGTAATGTTTTCAGTATCTTCTGGTTTGGTTTGGTTTTTTGTTTGTTAATGTAACAGATAACTGTCCTGGGTTCAACTGTAGCAGTTATTTTTCTGCTTCTTAGTAGCTGGTGCAGTGCTGTGTTTCAGCTTTAGTCTGAGAACAACGCTGATAACACACCAATGTTTTTAGTTGCTGCTAAGTAATGCTTACCCTGATGAAGGGTTTTTCAGTCTCATGCTCTGCCAGTGAGAAGGGGCACGAGAATCCAGAAGCAGAGGCAAGACACCTGACCCAAATTAGCCAAAGGGGTATTCCATGCCACAGCACGTCATGCCCACTATATAAACCGGGGGGGAGTCACCAGGAAGGGACTGATGCCTGCACAGGTCAGCCTGGAGACTGGTCGGCAGGTGATGGTGATCAATTGTATTGTGCATTACTTGGGTTTATTGTTTTCCTTTTCCCCTTTTAGTTTCATATTGTTTATTTCATATTGTCACGCCTTGTTATTTCCCTTATCATTATTATTATTGGTGGTAGCGGTAGCGGTTTGTGTTAGACTGGACTGTTCTTATCTCAACCTGTGGGATTTACATTCTTTCAATTCTCCTCCCCATCCCACCCAGAGTGGCAGCAGAGGGAAGAAGAGGGAAAGTGAGCGAGCAGCTGCATGGTTCTGAGTTACCAACTGAGCTTAAACTACATCAATAATCTTAAATTCAGGTTCAGGGACAAGTGCAAGGTCCTGCACCTGGGTGGGAGCAATCCCAGGCACAGCTACAGGTTGGGCAAAGAGGAGATTCAGAGCAGCCCTGCAGAGAAGGACTTGGGGGTGGTGGTCAATGAGAAAATGAACATGAGCCGGCAGCAGTGTGCGCTTGCAGCCCAGAGAGCCAAGCGTATCCTGGGCTGCATCAAGAGGAGCGTGACCAGCAGGTCAAAGGAGGTGATCGTGCCCCTCTGCTCTCTTGAGACCTCACCCGGAGTATCGTGTGCAGTTCTGGTGTCCTCAACATAAGAAGGACATGGGAGCTGTTGGGACAAGTCCAGAGGAGAGCAACAAAGATTATTAGGGGACTGGAGCATCTCCCATAAGAAGACAGGCTGAGAAAATTGGGGCTGTTCAGTCTGAAAAGAAGGCTACGTGGAGACCTCATAGCAGCCTTCCAGTACCTGAAAGGGACCTACACGGATGCTGGGGCGGGACTTTTCATTAGGGACTGCAGTGGTAGGACAAGGAGTACCAAGGATATCATAGACTCTTTTCTGTAGATAGAAAATTGCTAGCATGTCTGGTAATTTATGGACTGAATTATTTGTTCAGCATAATGATCCAGTATCATTTTAGAAAAATTCCAAATATTTCAGGACATTTTGTTTAAAAAAGGGAAAAAAAGTATTAAGCTGGCAAGCAAGCTATTGTGTAAATCAGTTTTGCTCAATTCTATGATAATTTCTTATATATACATCGCTCTTCTTAAATTAGAGAATACTTTTCTGCAGCAAAATAGCCTTAATCCAGTAATATAATGTAAAGCACATTTCTTTGATATAGAAGATAAGACACATGCATATAGAATACTTGGATCTATAATGTAACTGATTTTCATAACCAGGTCACTCATTTATACAAACTGAAGTGGTGAGTTCCAAAGCACCCTAGTGAAGCTAGATGCCCAGTTAATTTTAATGTGTATTAGGCTTCCAGCTCCCTTAGGCAGCTTTCAAAATGTCAGCCTATAATTGCAAACAGCTTGGACCAAAGCCTATTGAATTTAATAGAAATACTCTCATTGATTTCAATGAGCTTTTAGATCATTGACTTTATTCTTTGCACAAATATTTCTAAAGGATTTGGACAGTGAGTACCACATACTTGAGAAACACTACATTGTAAAGAACGTCTTAAGTTTTTTGATATATTGGAATACTTACAATGTACTGGAAAAGAAAAAAAAAAAAAAGAGAAAAAAGTGAACAGAAACTATAGGAAGCCATAGAATCACAGAAATATTACAAACTTTGGTGGGAAATAGAACACTAAAAAAATAAATAAAAGCAAATGAATTCCACTACAGAGCTGGTCCAGACTGTTTTACAGAATTGTTTCAGTGGAAGAAAGCAAATGAACTGAAACAGACACTATTGTAAGGAATGTAGCTGTTGGTAAGGAATGTTTTTCAAGGTTTTGAAATTGCCAGCATAGTATCTGCCAACATTTTCTAAGTAATAAATATTGGCTTTGGTTTCTTCTACTTGGGACTTTGATTATAGAAACACAGGTAATTCAGAAGGACTTTTTTTAAATTATTGGAAGAAATATTTTTTTCTGACTTGAAAGAAAAGCTTTCGTGCTTTGTTTTTGGGTCTTTTTGTTTGGTTGTTTGGGGTTTGTTTTTTTTATTTTTGTTTTTGTTTTTTTAAAGTTGACCAGAATGTGCAAAGTTTCAGCTTTGCACAGCAGAAGAATATTTCAACAGCTTACAAGTCTACCTTTTCATCCCTAGATACTCAGGTATCATTTTGCTACAGACACACTAAAAGCCTTGGGCATGAATTGTTGGCAAAGTCACAGACAGCACAAACAAAGGTGATTATACTGTGGAACTCCTCATGAGACAGCAATCCAAGCAGGTGGCTCAGCCCCAGGAACACAAAATGGGAGCATGACACCTGGTTTATCACCATGCTATAATAAAATGCTGGTAGCTAAATGCAAATTCCTGAACATGGAGTTCAAATGCAAAACAGAGAAGGGTTTCATATACTTTTGGAAAAGAAAAGGGAACAAAAAAAAAAAAAAAAAAAAAAAAAAAAACAAAAAAAAAAAAACCCAGTAGATTGAGTGTTTACACAAGCAATCGTTAAATACAATTAATATAGAAGTAAACTGTAGATGAGTCATCAATCTCATATAGTCACTGTGAAAAAGCACTGAGCTGGAAATTAACTGATATTAGGAAACATAGTGGAAGGAATCTAAAGAAAGAGAATCTTATGGCTTTCTTCCCTTGGAGCTGATAATTCTGACAGTAGATCATCAAAAAAAAAAAAAAATGCAACGCAGACAAAAGTTAATGTCTCTTTTAAAACACATCCTTCTAAATTAGCTCTGTCTCATAATTAGCTGATGCAGACATACACATGCACATGCACACATACACACAGAAGAAACTGCATTGAAACTAAATTATTGTGATGAGGGAAGTAAAGCTGTCAAACCTGGGAGATTTAACCAATGGCTGTCATTTAACATAGCCATAAAAGACCATGAAGCTATACTTCTGCCTTACACAAAATAAAATGCAGATCTGCTAAGATACTGAATATCTGTGCTGTAATCACATTTGGAAGGAGGGATAGAAGTGAAATATACTAAAAAAAAAGCCAAAACAATGAATAAAATGAGCAGATGCACTAAGATTTAAAGATGCTTGCAAGGTATCACTGAATCAAAGTGTGATTTTTGACTTCTCAGAATGAGTAGGAAAAAGTAAAGCCTAAATATCAGTGTACTTATAACTCAAAGGACAAAGAGAAACTAAAGTCTTGCTATAGCAGCCTTTTTATGAATGATGAAACTGTTCAAAAAAGATTAAATGAGGTATTTCCTCCAGCCTGTGCCTAACACGGTACCTCTTTTTTGTTGCTGTTTTTGTAAATAAATCATCTTAACTGGAACACCTATAATGTCCTAAATTCCATGAAGTCTGAAATCAAAAGCTAGTGAAGATAAATTCCAAGATTTTGATATTATTTTTCAAGCTTTCACTTGTTGCCATTCTTAAGAAACAGAGCCAAAACTAAGCAAATTATAATTTTTAGCTCTTTTGAATTGTTTGAATTAATTTGAATTTGATTCACAGGACAAATTAATCTTCTTTTGAGAAACTAATGAATTCACCTTTTTGATTGCAAACTGAAGAGATATTTTTAAGAAACAGTGCATGCATAAGAAAATCCCTCTGTCAAACCAAACCAAACCAAACCAAACCAAAATGAAAAAAAACCCACATAATTCCTCCATATAAGGAAAACTTAAAGAGCAGTGATCATCTTTTCTGCTAGACAGTCAGAAAATTATGGTTTTTGTTTGTGACTTTTTGAAATCACCTACTACAAGCAACACATATTAACAAAGAATTCTAAGAAAATGTTGAACTAAGGGGCGATTTGATGGAGCATAACTGTTAGAAGGTTTCATGGTCACTCAGTAATATACAATCTCATTGCAGTCCCAGCAATTCCATAACGAACAGCATTAGTATTTTAATCTGGATCAGGCTTGTTTTTTTGAAGTTGAACTCTTTAATTCTCTCTAAATATGGCACTTTGTTGTGAGTCGTGGAGCAACGTAGGAGTACAGGGATGTATAAAGCTGAATTAAAAGCTTCTTCCCAGGAATGTGCACAGTAATTTCAAACCACAAGTGGGTGTTCAGTCCTTGTCAACAGCAGGCCCAAACTCCACCAAAACATAAGCACCCGGGTGACTGGTTCTCTGCACCAAATATTTTGTTTTCTAGAATAGCTCCTATTATGTCACTCCACTTCACTCCCCTGTGTAAACTTCAGTAAAATACTACTCTCTCTTGGATGGAGGTGCTGAAATTAGTTTTAATTTTAAGGCTTTTCACAATATATTCATAACGTCTTCACAGCAAGAAAAGTAAAATATAAAGTAATAATAACCTAATCTTCCACTGTTGCACTTCACTATTTACTTGAAAAAAAAAAAATAATAACAGATTAACTCTGAACATTTAGGCAAGTCAAATAAAAATTAATTGATTTTTTAATATTTCTCTTATTTGATCATCTAAGTATTGGTCATGTTCTTTGTCTTTACCAGCTGTAAAGTTTCTTTGTCCACATTTTTTTTGTGCGTGTATATGTATCTTTAAGTGAGAAAGAGCAAGATGAGCTCTCCAAATTATTATTTTCAATTCTTTAGGTAAAGATGGGTAAAACACCAAACTTTAATTTCAGATTTCTTTTGCAAAATCTTCACTTCTACTATTAAGTCAACATAATTTTCTCAAAATACAGCAGATTTTACCTAAAAAAAAATGGTTACCAAAACCAAGTATAAAATCATCATGACGGATTCCAGAAGTTTCCACCTATTCCCAAAAAATTTCAAGTAGACAAATTACAGTCTATTAGATTAATTTTTTTCCAAATAGAAAAATTGTGTGATAATAATTCTCTTTGTAGTAGTCTTTGAATTTTGACATATTTTTGTTAAGAAAATCAAATCAATATGAAATCAGCTGTTGTAAACATCACAAAAGTATACTTATTTATTTTTGTGTAAAGCCTTGTCGCAGTTTAAGCCCAGTCAGCAACTCAGCCACACAGCCGCTCACTCACTCCCTGCCCCCCCTCCCCCCCCCCCTTCCCCCATGAAGGGAGGGATGGGGAGGGAATCAGAAGAATGTAACTCCCAGGA
>JBCJKH010058501.1:0-12427 GCA_039877255.1 Loriculus beryllinus
GATTCACGTTTAAACAGGAGAAGTTTGGGTTTGATGTAAGGAAGAAATTCTTTACTGTGGGGGTGGCGAGGCACTGGAATGGGTTGCCCAGGGAAGGTGTGAGTGCTCCATCCCTGGCAGTGCTCAAGGGTTGGGCAGAGCCTTGGGTGACATGGTTTAGTGTGAGGTGTCCTTGCCTATGGCATCGGGGTTGGAACTAGATGATCTTAATGTCCTTTCCAACCCTAACTCTTCTATGATGCTATGATTCTACTGTTCTTAATTGCAAAACTTCCATTAAATTCAAAGCTTCTCTCACCTTGCTCTGCAGAAGTATCTCAAGCTGATCCTCTATTATATATAATATAAAAATACAACCAAAACCTATTAGATATGACTATATCAATTACTTAACTTTGGCTCATAATGCCCTATATGCTGACAACATATATTAATTCAAACAGGCTGAAAACATTTGAATTAAAGTGACAAGCAGAAGAGGACTTTGGGATTCAACAACTGTCAAATAGGAAAAAGAAGTGCTTAACTCTGATTTCTTTTTAAGAAACTAACATTATTATTTGGCCCTGAAGTATTGTTGCCGTAAACTGATAAAATTATCCAGAAAGGCCTTAGAGACATCTGAATATTCCCAGCTTGAACAGCAATATATTGAGGAATAAATTTACATTTTTAGTAGCTTAGTGCTAGTTTATGTAACCCCTAAAGGGCAATATTGTTCAATATACTTTGTTGAAGCAAAATATGGCTACTTAGTGTGTTTATTTAACCATCTAATGCTCATCTGCTTATCTGCCATTTAAAGACACTAGTGCTGCATTGAGCTTGGTGTCACTCGTTTGTTACTGCCTACAGGGAAAGAAAAGAAATTCTACAGCTTTTTTGAAACCCTTTGCTAGAATGGTGAAGTACCTGAACTTGTGCTGAGACTGGGGCCTGTCCCCAGTCTCATGTCTATACTACAACAAATATTTCCACATGCAATCAAAGCCTCCTTCACAATCAGCAGAGGAGCAAGTGACTTTCACAGTGTCCATAAAGTGATCACGAAGGCCCACCACAGAGTAAGCATATGAAGAACGCAAGGAAGATCCTGATTTAGAGCCCATTAATATGTATCCTGGGGCCTCCACAGTGTACAAATCTTCCCAAACAGGCAGACTGAGCCAGCATAGTAAGCTTGGCTTATCCCTGCAGAATGGCCCTGGGTATTTTCATTTAAGTTCCGAGGTTGTCTTCCTTGTGTATATGAGGAGTAGCTAAAATAGATGGAAAAGACAAAGTTTTCTAGGAATCTAATGTTACTATTGATCTGTAGCAGCTAGAGGAATCAAGAAAGACTGGGATATGCTTACCCTTTAAATGCAAGCAACAAGCAAATGTAGTCCTTGTTTGGAAGGGATACGTTATAACATTATAAGCTATGTGTAGCACAGGAGCAAACTTAAAGCACTTAGCTCTGGAGCAATACCGTTAATGACTACCTTCTTTGTGCGTCCTTCAGAAACCTCCATATACAGAGGAAAGAATAGTTTCCTGAAGCTTATAAAATCTTTAAAATCTTACTATATAATATATTTATTGCCAGAGTTTGGGGAGACAAGCTTGCTCATGGTTACCAGGAGAATGAAATACACTTGAGAATGCGTATAGAGAAATCTTTAGGCACGTAGTTTGCTTTAAGAGACTTTGTGCTGCACACAGCAGACTTTTCAGCTTAAATACTTAAATTTTGAATTTAGATACTAAGTGAAAAATCTTAGCTGAAACAAGGGAATTGTATCTTTATTTTACGTCATTTCTCACTAACTGTATGCAAATATGCTGAAGTACAAGTACAAAATACTGGGAATAGTAGTTATCAGTTAAATCATGTCTGAAATATATCCCAAATACTTGGTTCCACAGAAGGGAATAATTTTTCTCATAGGCATCTGTGAATACTTAAAGACTTATCTCAAAGCAGTTACCCTACTCTCAGGCTTGATCTTTTCTACTGCTTTTGTGGAGAAACAATGTTTCTCATAATTTGTATTCCCTCAGTATATTCATTTTGGCATACAGCAAGAGAAGTCAATAAGTACTGTTCTCATAAAATACCTGTTCCGCTCACTTAACAGTTTCGTTTCAACCTGTTACTGGTACCTACTCTCCCCTCTAAATTTCAGAGAAACACAATACACATTTTGCTATGTACCCTTCTAGAGAACTCCAGTATTCCAAGTCCTTCATGTCCGCTTAGCAGATATATCCTCCAGGATCTCCGTGTTTTACAGATGTTGGGTGAAATGAAGCAGACACTATGTGAAGCATGTAATGATGTGTCTTGTCATATGGCATCGCAACTTCCATAGCACTCCTCCAAAGTACACATCACTGACACTTTTGAAGGTCCTAAGGGCAGAGCTAAACGTCTCCTTTCTCTTGGCCATTAGCCCAACAAAAGGCTCCAGAAGAGGAGAGTAAACAGGACTTTCGAAAATGATTGGCATTTTCACAACCCTACTTGTGCCCTTGTCTGGGAGCAGAAGTATTTCTTTTTCTCATTCTAACAGACAGGCAGAGGATAGACCTGTTAAATAGGTCACATATTCTGCACCCTAAAAGTGCTCATGTCTCATTAGGATTTTGAGGAGAGACATTAGCCAGGACGTTAATGTCTACACAAGGATAGGATTCAGTTACCTTTGGATTACAAGGGCTTCACTCTGCTCCCTATCCCTGTCTTCCTGCTCAGGGGTCTGGGTACATGGAGAACAATTAAAGTCTGAGGCAAAGTAGGCATTAACTACCTCAGCTTTTCCTCATCTTTTCCTGCTACATTTCGTCTTATCTGTCCTTCTGCTGTTAATTTATTTGCTGAAACATTTTTGTTGTCTTTTATAGCAACAGCTAGATTGAATTCTAGTTGGATGTCAGCCCTACTAATTCATTCCCAGTATAACCCCACAACATTCTTGCAATCCTCCTGAGTTGTCTGCCTCTTCTTCCGAAAGGTCAAAAACTCTCATTTATTCTTTTTTTCATGAGTTCCAGATAAAGCTCTCTGTTCAACCAGGCTGGCCTTCTTTCCCACCAGCTCATTTTTTCTCTCATGGGGACAGCCTGCTCCTGCAACTTTAACATTTCCTTCTGGAAGAACGGCCAGCCTTCCTGGACTCCTTTCCCCTTCAGGTCTGCCTCCCAAGGGACTCTGTCAACAAGTTTTTGCTAAACAGGCCAAAGTCTATTCCAGAAGTCCAAGGTGGCAGCTCTGCTGACTCCCTACAATAGGATTCTGTTAGTTGTCAGGTATTTTCACTTTGAAAGACTTGTTATGGAAGCGGCAAGGTGTTTTGATGAAGCTGTGCCGTGATTAGTGTCCAAGGTATAGGAAGAGGGTAAGTCTGGTAACGTATGCTTTTCTTCATTTGTGCAGGTATGTGCCCAACACTCTTGCTATGGCCTTATATTACTCCATGAAGGACACAATCTCATTTATATTTTCAATGTACTGTATAGTGCATAGTATGCTGCCAAGATAATGGATACTTGAAAAGGACTACAGCAGTTTAGGATTTTGCACACTCAATTGCAGCATCCCTAGGCAGATATTTTATTTTTTGTGATAGGCTGCACACAATATATTACAAAAAAAGAAGTAATCATAGCTGAATTTGAAAAAAAAAAACCAAACAAAAAAAAACCCAGAGGAGTATGGATCAGTTATAAAAGAATCCACCTTTAGACTGCATTACAATGGTAGTAAGAATTTTCAGTTCAATAACATTAAATCAATGCAATTAGAGAGAACAAACTGGATCAATGCAACATCTTGGTGAAGACATGGCCTTGTTGTTCATTGCTAGGAAAAGAAAAAAGAGAAAAAAAGTCCTTTCAGAAGAACTATTCATGTAACCACTGAGAAAAAAATATATAATTGGATACAAATGTTATGCCTTTTGTTCTTTACCTAAAAGGTTAGTAATAATTGGTGTAGCAATCACGTAAACACTCTCAGAGCCTGACATATGCTAGTGCCAGTAATGTTACTTTTATTCAGACTCAATTGGCATCAGAATAAATACAGGAGAAAATATAGGATATTTTTTCAACTAATAATTGTTCATAGTTTCATGACCCTCATTTTCTCCTCCTCCCTCTTAAAAGCATTTTTAAACTTCTCCTTTCAAATGCAGATTCTGTCTGCTATCTCAATTCTATATCCTGTCTTTTTCATGAATCCTTTGCAAAACATAAAGTCTAATTTTTTTAAAAATTTTTTTATTATTTTTTATTTTTTTTTTTGTGCTTGGACTGACAAGATTAAAAAAATCCCGTAGAACAGTATTTCTCATGCAGTTTTAACCTCTGAAAACTTCACATAGGAAATAGTTGTTCTTGCCTACACGACATGAAATTTCCACTCAGAGGAATCATTCTTTCTTGGAAATGACCCTGGATACAGATTCCTTAAAGCTTTAGACACATAAGTGTAGGTAAAAGCATTAATTTTCCAACAGGATCATGTGCAGAAGATGGACTGCTTGAGAATAATATCTCCTGAGCAGCACGTACATGTGTTCACATTCTGCACCTCTGTAGACAGCTGAAAAGTTGGATTGGCACCTATGCTTTTTATAAACCTAATAAAGCTTATAGGGACCACTTTTTTTTCATAAGAAACTGGAAACATGGTGCCAGCTGTTCTCTTTTGTGTTTGCCTCTCAACTGAGTTTAAGTTAAAAACAAGTTTCATTTGTTCTATAACCTAGTTTCATGGGTCCATTTTGATATGTCTAGGATTACTGTAGGTAGGCTTAAGATGTCATCTTTGAGCTCTTCCTGGTTCAAAACCTATTTTCCTTACAGTGAAAAGAGGGCCCTCCCATGAGATACGGTGCAGCAGTACCGTCAAGACAGAAGAGGTAGATAGAAACAGCTGGGCTTGACACTATGTATCCTTTTTGTTGGTACTAGATAGAGTCTACACTGTCATAGGCAAGGGACTTTTACTCAAGCATTCCCTAAGCATGGGCTTGAGCCTATATAATGTGTTAGACGACAAATAACCTTGTAGAAGAGAAGAGTAATGGAAATAAATTAATTGCTGCTCTTTGATCCCAAATGGCTTTAAAGATGGAACAAGACTTTTTAGAAGAAAAGAGGACAAACGGAGCAAAAAAGAAGAGAGATAAAAAAATTTGCAGCAAGGGAAATTTCTTCCAGATGCAAAAAAAATAAAAGTGGTGTAAAGCATCGAAACAGGTTGGTCTCTGAAACTAGAAGACTTTCATAATTTCACTGGACAAAACCCCGAGCAATTTAATCTGATTTTGAAACTCGCCCTGCTTTGGACTGGGGACTGCAGATTTTCTGTTCAACTTATCCTATGATGTCATGGATATTCATCCACCTCTGAAAGATGGCATAGATGGAGTCTACCTATAGGAGATCTACGACAGTGGAAGCAGCACTCTGCTTCCTACTGCTTCTAAATACCATGACATACACAACACACCGCAGGTCAGTTTGCCATAGGACTAAAAGGCTTATAATCCTTTATTATTACTGCTTGATATATCTGGCATCCCTTGTGACATGATAGAAAAAAGTCTGTTAATAGCACGTATTTTCTATCAAAGTTTCTGTGAATCCAGGCTTCTTACACTTTTTAAAGACAAGGAATTTTAGAGAAAACCGTTCAGCATTTCTTTAAACTTAAATTGCAGGGTGACATAATGCTGCTGTTCAGGCAGTATTGAACAGACTTGCAGCATATTTGAATATGGTTACAAAGGCAGTTTGTGACATTCAGAACATGATAAAACATATGAATTCTGTACAAAAACAGACTTGCTCCCAATACTATTTAAAACTATTATCTAGCTGTTGGCTCCAACTTCTGTGTTTTGTGGTGGGTTTGGTTTCTTTGTTATTTTGTTTGTTTTGGATTTTTTTTCCCTGCAGTCTTTTGAGAATGTTTTAAAAGAACTTTTGCTATAGAGGCTGGTTGGTGTTTTAGAAATGCTTCCCAAAGATCATTGCTTCTGCTAATGAAAGTATTGTTGCATGTGGATACTGTGCATTGCTGCTGAAGGGGATATAGTGAGAGTGTAAAGATGAATGATTGTCTAAATTTTGCAGCTAAAGTAAAACTATAGCTTTTCTTTAAAGATGGAAATATCTTCCTTAAGAAATTCCCAGGATTCTTAAAGCTGTGTTTTTTATTTGTAGGTGCATAGTTTCTATTAAATGTGCAATTCCAGTGGATCTAATAAAAGCTGTCAAAATCTAGTAAAACAAAATCATCTAATTTGACTCTAAAACTCATATACCATAAGTAAGTGTGGCCTGCAGTACTATACTGGATATAGTGGGCTGGTTATATAACACTGGATTATAGAAGTCAATGCTCTGGGAGTGTCCTTACATTTTTCTTCCTTTTATTTTTGTGACCCCCTGAAGATACGTTTGTGAAAAGAAAAGCATACTATTTTGTCTTTGTTTACTCTTTTACAAGAGAGGCAAGAATTCCTAACCAGCCTTAGCAAAACCCATGTAACTATAAGTCTTTCATTTTCATTTACTTTTAAGCTAGAGTCCATGTAACTAAAAAGTGTTTTGCAACTTAGTGGACTAGTTCATTTGTTTGATCAAACTAAGTTAAATGGAAGGAGAAACACCTATCAAAATTAAAGTCTGAGATGCAATTTTATAATTAATGGAAACTTTTTTTAAAAAAAAATCTAAGAATCCTTCCTTATTCCAGGATTTGTGTTAAGACTTTAACTTTTTGCCTTTTTTAGTTGACCAGTCTAGAAAATCAGTGGTAAAATTTGCAAGCAGAAGCAGTTTTGTGGCAATTAATATATTGTTTAAAATGAAATATAATTAGAAAGTCATTTGAAGATCAATCATGAAAATTTGTAAATTAACTAGTACAGTGTACAGTGAGTATTTTTGACACTTTATTGTTCTTTCCTGTGGCCAGGACTTGACCTGATAAAAGAGGTCTCAAATGTTTTCAAAATTATCTTCATAGCTCATATTCTGTGTCTATATAAGAGACTGCATGGCTGGACAAGTGGACAAGTTTGACGTGTTGTCTTGGTAATGAATGATCGGCGAACAGTGACAGGACTGAAATATTTCATTTTACCCATCCTTCTCTACCCATGCCTGGAAATGAACTAAATTCTCTTGCTGAAAATTTTGCACGCAGGAATGTAAGGAGATAGAAGCAACAGGCAGATTTGGTTAAGGCAACAAATATATTCGGCAACAATACTTAGTGGACCACTATGGTCTTCATTCATGAAGACTGGGAAGTCCAGATGCTTTCTTACATTCTTGCTGTGAGCTTCTATCACAACAGTATCTGTGCTAACACATTGATGTTAGCTGCACTATTCTAACTGACTACATGCTCACCTTCAAAAACAATAAAAAAAAAAAAAAAGAAGGAAAATTATAAAAAAAAAAATCATATTCTTCTGCCTTTACCAGTCTGCACACAAATCTCCTCAGGTCACTATACAGGTCAAAATAAAACCAAGATATTCCATGTTGTTGAAGTCTTATTGTTTGGTTAAAAGTCATCATTTGTTTTGATCATTAAATGCCCATGCAGTAGGACCAAAATTTTTTTTTTTTGGTGTGAAAAATAATCACAAAACATGATTTAAATAAATGTGTGTAAAATTCCAATAAGGAAATGCTAGCATTTACCTGTGTGGAGTAAAATATTTCCTTTTTACAGCCTTTTCAGTTCTAACATACAGCAGGTGGTCCATAACCATAGCAATCAGCTCTGCTGATGGAGAACCCAACTAGGTTAAGCAAAAAAGAAATTGCAGTGCAAGGAAAGATCTGATTAGTACGGTTGTGCATGCTGCTGACATGAGGACACTGGCTTCTGTTGAGGGGAGTTGGTCAAACAATGAAAAATATGTAGCCAAATGTTAGGTAAAAGTTAAGAATTCCTTGATTTCTCTTTTCTTTTTCTGCAGAACTTTGGGATTTGCTTGAATTTCTTCATGAGGTGGAGATTTTAATTTGCAAATCCATCTACATAACAAAATTTTTATAAGCATTTATTCAGAAAATAATACAGGATAGACTATATTATGGAAAATATGCTGCTAATTATATTATGGAAAGAGGATGTTCCAATGCACTAGGAGCTATACATATCAAAGACCCAGTCACATCTTCAACAATTAGCTCAGGTATAACACAGAAGTAACTTGTGATTGTATCTTGCTCTGAGGCTATAAAACGTTAAGCACAAATGAGCAAGGACATAATAAAAATGCCAGATGCTGAAATTCTAATCAGTCCCAATTAAGTCTGGTGAAAAAAAGATTACAAAAGTACCTAGATATTACCAATTTAATTTCATATGTCATTTGAGAAACTGTTGTGTTGATTTGTGAGTTTAAAATTCCCCAGCTGAAGTGAGATCTTTTGGCAATTGCATCTTCTAGGTTGGAAGTTCTAGTACAGTAAAGATCAAGCCCATCCATAATCACCTTGTTGATAATTTGTGACAAGGATAAACTCTATCAAGCAGCACCAATCCTTTATTCCAGAAGGAATGAATCATCTAGTGAAAAAATCCTAAACCAACTATTTACCTTCACAAGTAATTAATAGTCTCGGTTTTTTTTATCGCAGTTCTGAAGAATGCTGATTTTAAGCATTACAATTGGTATATTGTACTGCATTACATTAGGTAAGAACAAATACAAAAAATCCCAACTTAAGCTCTTAGTATGAATAAATATTAAAGGTCAGACAAAGTAACGCAAGGCTATCAGGAGTTACTATCACAGACAGTGACCATAGTACATCAGCTGTCTGGCTACTATCCAGAAATAAAGGTTTACTGAGAAGAACTGGATGACAGAAAATGTAAGACTCAACAGCATGTGGAAAAAGGACAAGACCTACTGGCAACTTCTCTTCCTTCAAGGCATTTTAAATACTTCCTAGTGACAGATTGAAACACTACTCGGCTTTCACCAGGGAAGAATTTCCTCAGGGTCCTTGCAGATGATCCTGGCAGATCGGGAAGCAGCACAGAGAAAGCAAGTCACACTCTGCCAAGCCTGTAACAGAACTGACATTACAGATTCTCAGCTGTACCACATACCTACAAATATTAAGATATAGTGCATGTACCACTTACCTACAAGTATTAAGATATAGTGCACCTACCACACAGCATGTATTGCAAAGCACACCCTAAATGCCTGCGCACATGCACACATACACACACACGCATTATTTGCTCATCTTTTGGTAAAACTACTAAGAACAGTGTAGTCTACCTTATGACATGTGAAGGTTAGAAGGGACTCCATGGTTTCATTTATTGTTATGAGATGGTCACTGAATAGAAAAGATTATTTTCCAACAAACTTAAAAAATTATTTTGTAAGTTCACCAAAGACTTTAACATAACTGATCAATAATTAATTAAGACCAGATAAGCTTAGTTCACAGGATATTTTTATTAAGTTACTGAAAGAAGCTACATGTTAACTTTAAAACTTGACTTGCTATGTACTTCCACTTTAAAATATTGTCCAAGAAAAAAGTTCTACCAGTTTATTCCATGACCTGTTGATTCTACAGTGTTACTCTACTAATCTGTACATAGTTCAAATTCAGCTACCTGTATTTTTTTTCTTTTATCTGTGGCTCATGTATCAGGAACCAACCTATGTATAGATTTCAAAATCCAAATCTACAGATCCACAATATAGAAAAATTAACAAAGATAATTCTCAATGAAACCCTTGACTCACTAAATTCAATCACAAAACAAGCAAGGTATTGCATATTCTACAACCATTGGTTAAAAATCCAGTAGAGACCACAGTGATTCCAGTTTGAATTTTGCATGTTAGGTCTCACATTTCCCCAAAACACTTCCTACTTATAGTAAAGTATATCCTTGAGACAAATATCCTGTTACAACTGAAGCTGATACGGAGCCCACTAAAATTCTTTGCAAGTTGTTCATATGGTTAGCTACATTCACTAAAAACTGTATTACCATTTCTGTCTCCATTTGTTAAACTTCGTTCAGGGTCTTATTTTGTTTCTTCACTTGTGCAGTAGATTAAAAAGCCTTCTATTATCTAATTTTTTCTCCTGCATAGGAAGCATGCCCTTTAGCTTTTCTTTGGTAAGATAAGCAGCCTGAGCTCCTTCGTTCTTTTAGAATAGAGGCACACAGTATAGTCCTTTAATCACAGTTTTTCTCTGAGCCCTCTTCAGTTTATTAACATCTTTCTTGAATGATGATTAGAACTGTGGGTAAAGAATCCTTTTGTACTCTGAAATTCCCCACACCTCTCTTTTTCTGCTTAGACTATTAGCTGACTTAGGGTGAATTTAAAAATACTTCCATTGCCCTCTTCTCTTGTGTTAGGAAAATTTCCTGTTTACCTCAATTATTTCAGTCAGCTTTAATTTTAAACCTAAGAAGTATACAAATTTCCCTTTATAAAAGAATGGAATATAGATTTAAGGTTTCTAGTCATACTATGTATTCTTCCATTTATGTGCACATGAGCCCATTTGACAGTGAAGTTGCTCTGACTTCCAGAGATGCTCTTCCTAATGAGCCAACATTTTGAGCCCTACTTGAAAACCCTGAGGATTTGGACCCACTCATCTGTCAAGCAACAGGACTTATTGTCATGGTTTAAGTCCAGTCAGTAACTCAGTATCATGCAGCCATTCACTCACTTTCCTCCCCTCCCCCCTCCCCCTCCCCATTCTGGGGGATGAGAAGGAGAATAGAAAGAACATAACTCCCATGGGTTGACATAAGAACAGCCCAGTAACTAAGGTATAACACAAACCACTACTGCTGCCACCAACGATAATAAAGATAAGGGAATTAACAAGGGAAGAGAATACAACCACTCACCACCTGTGGACCAGTATGCAGCCCGACCGAGCAGTGATCTAACCCTCCCAGGTAACTGTTCCCAGTTCTACATCCTGGGTGTAACGTGCTGTGATATGGAATACCGCTTTGGCTAGTTTGGGTCAGGTGTCCTGTCTCTGCTTCCTCCTGGCTTCGCCTCCTCCCTGGCAGAGCATGAGACTCAGAAACTTCTTGGTCAGAGTAAACACTACTGAGCAGCAACTAAAATCATCGGTGTTATCAGCACTGTTCCCAGGCAGAAAGTCAAAACCACAGCACTGCAGCAGCCACTAAGAAGGAGAAAAATGACTGCTACTGCTGAACACAGGACACTTATCCAGACTGAAAGTTCATGGAAGGTTTGCACATGCAAACAAACACATGCTTCTATGCATACGAAGTCATAATGACATATGCAAGTTGCCAGTTTAGTGTAGAGAGAAAAAAAAAAAAAAAAGATAACCATGGAAGCAAATTTCCATATGGATGAATTAAATTCTCCCTTTCTACTCTGCTTTTGTGAGACCTCACCTAAGTGGAGAGCTCCAGGAGTGGAGATGTGTTTAGTTCCCAACACAAAAGGGACATGCCCTTGCTTGAGCAAGTCTGGAGGAGGGACACAAAAATGATCAGAGGGCTGGAGCACCTCTGCTATGGAGACAGGCTGAGAGAACTGAGCTTGTTTAGCCTGGAGAAGAGAAGGCTCCTGGAAGACCTTAGAACAGCCCTTCAACACCTAAAAGGGACCTACCAAAAATCTGGCGAGGGAGTTTTACAAGGGCATGTAGTGACAGGACAAGAGGAATGGCTTAAAACTGACAAAGAGGAGATTAAGATGTTAGGAAAAAATTCTCAGCTATGAGGGCGGTGAGACCCTGGCACAAATTGCCAGCAAATTTATGGTTTCCTCATCACTGGCAGTGTTCAAGGCCAGGTTGGATGGGGCTTTGAGCAACTTGGTCTAGTGGAAGGTGTCCCTGCCCATGGCAGAGGAGTTGGAACCAGATGATCTTTAAGTTCCCTTCCAACCCAGGCCATTCTATTATTCTGATTCTATGACTCTGTCATTCTATGATTCTATGAAATATATGCTAAATAGAATATTCAGTTTTGCTTGATTGTCAATGAAAGTTATAGATCAGTCAAAGGCTTCTAAAATTCCTTTTTAGTATTCCAAATATATTCTGCTTCAAAGAATGACTGCATTGACAAGCACACACACTTCATAATTATGGGATGTAATTTTTATCAATATACTGAATGTATTTTCAGACATAAAGGATAGATAACAGCAGAAATGATCAAAAATTAATTCCCCACTTGATTTTCCCAGAATGAAAAGTTAGAAGAAACAACAGAATTTTCTGGGGAAAAAAGAGATGGGTTTTGCAATTGTTTCCCTGCTCTTCATCAAAATGCCATCTTCTGTATTCAGCTTTTCAACAGCTATGACAAAATTTTATGAAGCAGTGATGCGAAGGGTTAACCGACATACAAGGG
>JBCJKH010058503.1:0-10517 GCA_039877255.1 Loriculus beryllinus
AATGTGAAGAACTAACATATCCTTAAGAACCTGGGTTGTTTTTTTTTTTTTTTGTTCTTTTTTTCTGTCGTTTCATTCTATTTTGTTTTTCTTCAGAACAAATAATACCAAAAATTGATCTTTCTTTTGACGTGACAAAAATTCACATCTTTTTCACATCTTTTGATGTGAAAAGAGTATATCAAGTATTTCAAACAGTCAGCTCTATGCAGCCTGTAGCAGACATTCACCCAAAAGACCCATTTTCAGTAATTGGTGCTGGTCCTCAGACTAAGATTTGTGCACATCATTGAATCCAACCCTGTGGAGAAACCTCCTGAAAGACATTAAAGCCTTTATTATTGATTATGATTAAGATTGACCCAAGCACTTCTGCTAAACTATGCATGCTGGAGTTGCAGATTACCAAGATGCTCTGGGACTCCCCCAGACTTCAACTGTCTTGGCTAAAAGAGGACAAAAGATAAATCCGATAATGGTAAGTAGATGAATAAGATAATACTTCCTAGAACTGTGTTTTCGGATATATTCCAGCATCTTGGTAGTTGTGGAAAGTCAGATTATCTACAGCAGTTCTTGTAGCCAAACAGCATATATTGCTTCAGATGGGAAATAGATTCTCTCCAGGGACAGAAACTTGGCACATTAACTTGAGAGAACTAGAAGAAAAGACATGAATGTAGTTTCAAAGAATAGGGACCTTGAGAAAAAACTTAAAAGCCTTCATCCAACTTTTTACAACCTTTGATTAATCTAAGGAATTTAATACTAAGAGGTCTCTTTCCACTGTCTTAATCTCTCTAGTGTTTCCCTCACCCCTGTAGACATCCTGTCTCCTTGCCCAACAAATCCTCCAGCTCCCTACTTCTAGTTTGGCTAGTCACATGGGTTTTTTCCAGTTCACTGGTATGCTTTTCTGCTGCTACAGCCTTTAATCACCCTCTTACTTATGTATAAGTGCTTCCTAGTCGCAGTGTTTTATTGGAAATATTTTGTAGAGTCATAATGGGTATGTGTTGTTTTGTTGTATTGAGTGCTAGGGCAGATCTGAGAAGGCTGTTTGCAGGCAGCATCTTTTGGAGATTTTACTGATGGGTGTCAACCAGCTTCTGCTGAGTCTTAAAAGCCTATAATTTAATACTGTTTCTGCTGTCTCTACTGTAGAGCACAAGAAATGTCTGCTTTCACCAGCTGTTAGATTCATTAAATGATACCTCAAACTGAGTTTTGTGTGCTTTGTTTAAAATTTATGTGTTTTCATATAGCTAATAATTTTTTCTTGTTCCTACATTTACGAAAGCATGTAAGAACTGTTCAGGAGGTGATTTGTAATAGATGGAACATCCTGATTTTACCAGTAACATAACTTCTGAGTGAGAAAGATTTGTCTGTAGCACTAGGACAGCTACAGTAGAACTAATGATTTGGCACTGGATCCAGCCTGAACGGGCAACAGCAGAGCTGTTTTGCAAAGAAGTAGGTATTGGTCTGTCTTCCTGATGATGAAGCTATGACCGTTCCAGCAGCCTGTAGCTCCACAGGTTCTAGGGAGGAGGAAACAAAGCCTGCACTGACCCAGCCAGGCCAAAAGCCTGGATTACAATTTGAATTTGACCTGGGTTGCATACGACAATGTGCTTTTTAGTGATGGGGTTCAAAGTCCTGAATCTGAAGAGAGAATAAAATTTGGTCCAAATTATTATATAGTTGAGTTTCTTAACAATTTTTATGGGTCTTTTTCTGATGTTTTCACTTACTTCCAACTAAAATTAATAAACAATTTAATTTTTTCAAAGCAATAGGGATTACCAAAGAGAACAGAAGAAGTCTGTAAAGGTGACTGGGCAGATTTTACCTTTTCAGAGTTAAAGATAGAAATATGTCTATGTAGGAATTATTGAGTCATAACAGCAGCTAATTTAGAAAAAGATTAAAACACCCCTTCAATTCATGTTAATACAAATGATGATATAAAGGTGATGCTATACAGTTATGCTATAAATGCAGCATTGGTTTGAAGGTTGCATTCAGCTTTGTTGATGGATATTTGAAGGACACTACACTGAATTTCTTTAGATCCATATTTTACTCCTCTCCCTAAAGGACTCTGTTTCTGAAGAAACACAGAGAGCTGCCTTGTGGATAGCTTTGCTGATGTAAGCTAATGGCCACAAAAGAGGTCAACACTAGAAACTCTTTGACACATCTGAAAATCAACCCTATAAAATACTTTGTTCCAAAATACTGACCTTATTGGCTTTTCATGTGACTCCATGAGTGCTGGTGATTAAAATGGAAAGAATTTGGAATATAATATAAGGGAAGGTGAAGAAGAGGCCCCAGGAAGACAGGACATTTGCTTAAAGGAGCAATGGAGATTTATTTCAGCTTTTATTGTTTGAAGCCACAAACTTAAAAGCACATTGAAACTTCAGTACACTGCAATACCAAAGAAACATCCTATCTATTTTATCAGTGACACTCCTTCAAACAAGTGATGACTTCTAAGTTTTTAAAACATACTATGTGTAATGGTTGAATAGTCGTGAGCTGATTTAGGGGTTTTATTTCTCAAGAAAAGTGGTATTAGCAGAAATAGCAAAATATGCGGCAGTAGTTCGGAAATGGAGCTCCACTTGACTTGTGAGTGTGAAATAATCCAAAAGATGTGCCGCTAAGTAATGGCATGCACAAATTCATTGCCTCTGATGTCAGCCTTCCTTTAAAATTAACACTGAGGTTTCAGTAACTTTGGCTTTTTAAACCTGCTCAGTCTTGCATTGTTCTTTTTTTTTTTTTTTCTTTTGCACTGGCATCGAACATGGTAAATAAGAGCTGGAAGCATACAAACAGAAAAAAAGTCCAAATACCCTAAGACCTTGGCTCCAGCAGGAGTCATGCATCAGTAAGAGTAGACTTGTTGCATGCTAGTTTTGCCAGTTGTTTAAAGGTTCACATAATGAATTTATTGCAAATGTGTTTTAATGTAGATCTTTATGTCTGACAATGGTCAATGGGACCTGCAAATGCAAACACAAATAAAAATAAAAAAACCCTCCAAACACACAGAATAAACAAGCAAACAAAGAAGCCAGAGGCAAAAAAGCCCAACAATTTTATTTTTTTTAGGAATCCTGACATTTCATACATTGAATGTCTTTTTCCTCGAGAATCTAACTTGAACACATTTTCATAAAAGGTAAGCAAACCTATAAGCTTCACTTTTGAACTGACAGATAGGTCAGATAGTTTCTGTCCATAATTCTATAATCAATAGCTGCTACAATCAATAACTACACTGGAAACTACACCGGAAGCTGAAATGAATCTATTTACCAGCTCTATTGCATAAGCTAATACATAGAAGATGTTATGAAAATATAATTTGGAATTTAAATAACATGCATCTAAAGCTTGGAATTTCCTATTACATTTTTTCTTGGATTTGTAATCATTCTCTTTAGTGTATTAAATACAGTCTCACAGAGAGCAGCTTATCTGTAATCCCTAGCTTCAGGGTGTGACATTCTTAAATAGTTTTATAGAAAACCTTCTGTTCAAACTTGATAACCATTAAACATAAGCATTTACAATTTTCTATCCAGTCATGTCTGATTGCATTTCACTGCATTCCCAATACGAGAGCAATGAGGTGCTGCTGCCCAACAACTGTAATATTAAGCTGTATATGAAGTTGAGTACTGCATTTTCCTTAGTATTTTTCAAGTTATTTAATTACTCTTTTCCTCTTACTGGCATAACTTACTTTCCATAAATGGAAAACTGCTCAGTCCTGGTTTAGTGAGGGTGTGTTAACAAGGTTGTCAAAATTTTAACAAACAGAGAAACTGAGCTATAGTTAAAATTGGAGCACTTACATATACTAATTCAGGAAATTCAGAAAATTATCTTTTTTTGTAATAAGCTTGTTGGAACACTTTGTTTAGCAACCACTGTAGGAATTAAATATTTTCTAGGAATAGCATGACTACAATATCAGAAAAACTCTTTTTGTCATTATGAATTACATCTATGCAAGGAAACATGTCACCATGTGTGGATCACTATAAACAGAACAAAGTGAGAAAGAGGCATGAGCCCTGAAATAAAAATGACACATCTCCTCTAGTTCTATGCACATCAAATATAAACCAAACAGAAATCTGTGGGATGAAAAGATGCTTTTTTGTGTCTTCCCTTTTTGGACTGCAATATTGAATCAAGAATTAGGTGATGCTTCCATTACTTGAGAGTAGGGAAAAGCTCCAGGAAGAAATGAAAGGAAGAATTCAAATTTATAAACCAAGAGATGAAGAAAAGTTACTAAAACTGACTCCCAAATGCCCCATATTTTTTTTTTTTTTTTTGTGATAGCTGCATTACTATTTCTCAAGCCACAGAAAAGTGGAGAAATTAAAACCTCTTGTTTTCAGCAACACTGAAACAAACAAAATATCCTACTGGCTGGACATAGAATCTCATGAAAGAAAACAACACTATGATGCATTATGCAACAATAATCTGTGAGAAGAGTCTCACAGATAATCCATGAACCTGGCAGATATTTTTAGGTTACAATGGAGAACCTCTTTAGTTTTCAAACTTAATTCAAATGACTGTTGGAGAATGTTGTATTGTTTTTTTTCCTCTAGTTTGTATGAATGGGTTTCTTAGTTAAACTAAGTAACAAGATGAGCAAGAGCTGGCACACACTGATGTTTCCGTTTATCTGATTTGAGATGACTTCAATACATTTGGGAGCTGTGAGCTTGCTGGCAGTAAGATAGGCAGATCCACAGTGATCACACAAAAGAACCAATGAAACTGTGAATAAAGATTTCAAGAGAATCTTGAGATCTCACCTACTGCATAAAAAACCCAAACCAAACCAAAAATCTAATTCTTATGTGAATTAAGGCCAAGCTCTTTACCTTTCAGCTTTTTAGTTATTCTTTTGTTTATTTGTCTGTTATTCATATTTATTGTTGGGGGTTATTACTGCTGTAGTAAAATAGTTACCTTAAAACAAGATAATGGTGCCAGAATCTATTTTGTTGTCTTTGACATTGACTGGCATTAGAAGTGAATGAAAAAATAAGGTCTAGATCAACAGTTTATTATTCATTACTTTGCTCTCTGCAGCTCCACGTTTCGTGTATTTTTTGTAATTTTATTCTGTTTTGTACAACTGCCAAAATTCTCATTATTAGCGTAACATTCTGATTCTTTGTCCTGTTTACCATGAGGTAAACATGGTATCACCTTCCCCAGAGGTGATAATGTGTCTTTGCAAAAGAGGCAAAGAACCACACTCCAGGAGAAATGGCAGTAATAAAAATGCAGATTTAAAGTAGGACAATATCTGGAAATATGATGTAATCATGAAGGGCATTGACCCCTTTTCCCTCACAAGCATACCTTCTGCTTCTTTGCCTACCCTGTTTTCAACAATTTTGTACTCTTTATTAAAGGATTTGTATCATAACATGGAACCCAAACAGATACCATGCATACGCAGAAAGATAGAGTTAGGTCCTGCATATGCATGGGTTTATGTTTGCTCACGTTTGCACGTGTAATGGGTGATTAGCTTTCCCTTCCCTTTCCTTCCCTTTCCCTCCCTTCCCCTCACTTCCCCTCCTTTCCCTTTCCCTTTCCCTTTCTCTTTCTCTTTCCCTTTCCTTTCCTTTCCTTCTTTTGCCATCAATTCCATTTAAAAATCTATAACAACAGCCATTTTTCTAGATTGAGAGCAAATCAAACTAGCGCATTGCATTTTCTATGATTGTTATCCACTCTTATGCCTAAGAATCTGTCCTTTTCTCTCCTGACTAATGGAAAAGCTTTTCTTAGTCAAGTATTTACTTTCTTTATCAATTTACATACATTGATAAACAACGAGCAGCAAAACATATGAACTAACTGATCTTTGCACTCCTTTTTGCCTTTATTATTTTAATGGTCACTCAAAATTTTAATATGTGGGAATTTCTGGGTTTTCCTATGCTTTTCAGAAGTGCCACCTGCAGAAAATGCTGAAGCATATTGAATTACATCCACGTGCTCCATTAGGAATGGAACTGCTCGTTTAAATCCTACAAAACAGATATAGTTCTGAAAGTGTACTTCTCTGTACCAAATGTCACTCTTACAGTGATGCAAAAAAGGGAAGGATTGTACTTCATGTGTTTAAATAAATCTCCCAAACTGCTGATACCTGTAAAACACAACCAGAATTTCAGCAATATGAGCTTTATCACTGCAGGTCAAATCTATCATGCACTGGACAAAGAAGGATTGTGGCATTTTTGTTTCTGATATGAGCAGAAAAATATAATATGACTTGGAAAACAGTCATAATAGCAGCTTTCATCTTTTATTGCTTAGGACTAGAGGATGATAAAGAGGATGCTTAAGACATGCAGCAGGATGACAGAATGCTTGATGACAAAGGAGGATGCAAGAAAAAAAGGCTTGATTAATCTCTAAGATAATTTGGTCTGCTGTGTCACATCACCATTCTTGTTTCTGGTGTATAAAGTAGAGACCCTTTAGCTCCTTCTGAGAATTATTTTTATGTTGAAATTCTTTAGTTATTAAAGAATGATAGGCGTTCTTCTATGAGATGATGTTCCTTCAGACAAGATACTGAAAAAAATATTTTCATTGTTAATAACTAGTAATAATAATTGTTATAAAATCAGCTAAACTCTATTAATAAACTAGTTTCAAGTTTTTTCTAATAGTCCAAACTGCATTGATAAGGTCGAAATAAAAAATCTCAATGATCACACCAGTGTAAACAAAAAAATTATAAAATTAAAAAAGTGTAAGAATATGCTCCCTGTTTTTCGCTCTCGTGAGACCTCACCTGGAGTATTGTGTGCCATTCTGGTGTCCTCAACATGAAAAGGACATGGAACTGTTGGAACAAGTCCAGGGGAGGGCCACGAAAATGATCGGGGGACTGGAGCATCTCCCATACAAAGACAGGCTGGGAGAGCTGGGACTGTTTAGCCTGGAGAACCGAAGGCTACGTGGTGATTTCATAGCAGCCTGCCAGTATCTGAAGGAGACCTATAGGGATGCTGGGAAGGGACTCTTCGTTAGGCACTCTAGTGACAGGACAAGGGGTAATGGGTTAAAGCTTAAACAGGGGAGGTTTAGATTGGATATAAGGAAGAAATTCTTTACTGTTAGGGTGGTGAGGCACTGGAATGGGTTGCCCAAGGAAGTTGTGAGTGCTGCATCCCTGGCTGTGTTCAAGGCCAGGTTGAGCAAAGCCTTGGGAGGCATGGTTTAGTGTGAGGTGTCCCCTCTTATGGCAGGGGGGTTGGAACTAGATGATCTTAAGTTCCTTTCCAACCCAACGATTCTATAATTATACGATGATATCTATGAGAAGAACTGCAAATCTGTATAACATGGGGCTAATAAGCGCTGACACAGATACCGTCTGTTAGTGAATTTCACTTCAAAATATCTTACCAAGTTTACTAATTGTTCAGATTTTTGGTGCTCTTTTTTCTGAGTTTTATGATGTTTCCATCTTCCACTGTAGAATTTTTCAGTAGGGCTACTGAAAAACCAGTAGGGTTTTCTGACTACTTCTTGCTCATATTTGTAACAGAGATAGATCTGAGCTGTAGCTGGCTTTTTAAGACTCCAAAAACTGTTAACCATGCATCAGAGACTAAGGTTTGGTTTACTTCAGCCACATTTTCAGTTCCTTGGGAATGCTTTTCCCTGTACTTCAGGCAGAAAGTCTATGGACTGTAGTTACATTAAGTGTGAAATTACTTGTGTACTGAAGTTAAATTCAGCCAATCACGTCCATAAACACAAATTAAGAAAATGTGAGAAATACTGAAACTTTGTGGTAACTTGATCCTGACTGGATACAAAGTGTCCACAAAAGCTTCTCTATCACTCTCCTCCTCAGCTGGACATGGTAGAGAAAATATGTAACAAAAGGCTCGGGGGTTGAATTAGGGCATGGAGAGATCCCTCACTTTAACCAGCAAACAAACTCAACTTGGGGAAATTAATTTTTTGCCAATTATATCAGAGTAAGGTAATGAGAAATACAATCAAATCTTAAAAACACCTTGCCTCTGCTCTTCCCTTTTTCCTGGGCTCAAATTCATTCCTGATTTCTCAACCTCCTTCCACCCCGTGCAGAACCAGGGTTGAAGAACGGGGGTTGTGGTCAGTTCATCACATGTCACCTCTGCTGCTCCTTCCTCCTCACATTCTTCCCCTACTCCCATGAGAGACAGTCCCATGGACTTCTTTAATGTGAGTCCTTCCCAAAGGGCTGGTCCAGTGCGGGTTCTTTCCATGAGGTTACAGCTCAAGCCAGCAAACCTGTTCCAGTGCAGGATCCTCTCTCCACGGGGCCACAGGTCCTGCCAGGAGCCTGCTCCAGCATTGGCTGCCCATGAGGTCACAGACTCATTCAGGCACCCCCTGCTCTGGTGCTGGGTCCTCTGCAGGTGGAGATCTCCTCCATGGACCTCCACAGGCTGCAGAGTCACAACCTGCTTCACCATGGACTGCACCATGGGCTGCAGGGGAACCTCTGGTCCAGCACCTGGAGCACCTCCTGCCCCTCCTTCTACACTGACTTGGGTGTCTACGGAGCTGTTTCTCACATATTCTCACTTGTTTCTCTGGCTGCAATTGCCCCTGTGCAGTAACTTTTTCCTCTTCTTATCCTATCCCAGAGGTGCTGCCACCATTGCTGATGAGCTCAACCCTGACTAGTGGCAGGTCCATCCTAGAGCCAGTTGGCATTGACTCTATCTGTCATAGCACAAGCTTCTGACACCTCATAGAAGTCACCTCTGTAGCCTCCCCTTCTACCAAAATCTTGCCACACAAATCCAAAACAATTGTATTTTGACACTTTTGAAAATAAATTACCTTTAGTAAAAATAAGTTAATCTCACTGAAAAATTATGGATATTCCTTAGGATATTTTGATATCCAATTCTGTATTCTGTTTTTCTGCCTGTTTCACAGTAGATATTTGTTCTGAGATTTATATCTTAGACGATTGCTTTTCTCCATTTTTTTATTTTTTTTTTAGTCATTCCTATTAATTTTTGCTCTGCTTTCTTCAAAAAAAGTTTACACAATGAAGCATCATTGAATTTCGGCAACCCATTTTCCAGGTGAATAACTTACACAGGAAAAAGAGCATTCTCTTTGTCACCTACTGAATATTTTTAGTCTGCAAAAATACTCTGAGAAAAGGAAAACAATCTTAGGTGAACAGAAATTGTGTCTGAGTTCCCCAAATCATCCTTCCCACAAGCATAGCTAAGGATAGCATAGGAATGATTGACACTGACTGACCAGAAAGTGGAATATTTACAGCAATGCAAGACAGCATTCAGTGTTTTATTTCAGTGGTCCTGAAGTGCTCCAAAACCCAGGTCCCAGGTCTAGATGAAAAACTTTTCAACTAGAGTTGAATCTGGTCAGATATAAAATAAATAGTTGCTTCAGATACACAGCCTGATTACTGAAAAGTTGCATGAACATAGACTTCTGAATGATCAAGACATCACCATAATTACTATTCATAAGGCTAAACAATTCCTCACAGGTTAAGGCTATAGGCGTCTATATATGGCAGTGCCATCCAGGGATGTCTGAAACACGTAGAGCTAGATCTCCATCTGAATATGGTCTATATAATGCTGATCTTTGCCATTTCTAGCTTCTCCCTGTGATTCCTGAAAGTATATCCCTCAAAACATGAGTTATGCTCAGCTTAATCAATAGATAATTGTATGATAAAAATATTATGATAAGTACTTACAGGAAGAGTTAGGCAATGCTTAAACACACTGGACTTTTTAAACAAACCAGTCCTCACTAGAATATATGAAACTTTTAGGAAAGTGTCAGTAGATTATAAATTCCTGAAATAAATTTTATCAGTTTATTGTGGTCATTTTGATTTGTGCATTGATTTGAAGGTTTAAATTCAAAATCTAAAAATTATTTTTCTAATGTCTCATAACTTATGGATGTCCTTACTTGTACATAGCAAAATGAAGGACTTAAGCTTCTTTTACTAGCATACACATGAAATTTCTTGTAACTGTATTGTATTCTTGTAACTGTAGTACTACTCTCTCAACATAATTCATTCTTCAATATATGCATCTTGTTTACAACAGATAAATCAGTGTAAAAAGAAAACTCAGTCATCTGCTATTTATCTAAATTATGTTTCATGGAGTACTGCAAAACAATTTCATTTTATACAGCATTCTTACATTACTGTCACAAAACACTTAAAGGGCTAAGTCAATCATCAGATAAAGAGAAATAGAAGGCATTAAACTGAGATTTAAAAGAGGAAATGTACAAAGGTATCATACAAGCAGAGCACTACAGATAGGCAAAAATAATTCATGTACCTTAGTTGCAAAGTAGGTTGGAAGAGAATAGTTGTTACAGCTTGTGAAAAAAACCCAAACAGGGTAAAGACAGTTTATTTG
>JBCJKH010058504.1:8045-24071 GCA_039877255.1 Loriculus beryllinus
CGAGGTTCTGAATAGACCCCCTTGCTTTCCAAACTCCTAAGGGAGCCTTGGTGAGGCTGGATCTAGTCTTAGTCTCAGGTCTGGTCAACATTATTCATCTAAAGCGTTACAAGTGTCATTTAGCAGCAGTTTGCAGTATTTAGGTGGATCTTATAAAGTGAGTCAAAAGAATTTACTGCAACTGCTGTAACAATTTATACACAGACACAGATAAAGGCATATACAAGTATACCTGTTAAAAATTCATCTTGAATCAGTGAAATATCCATGTCTAATGTCTCAGAATTTCTCAGTGGGTGAGAGTTGAGTCTTGAGGAGTGGGGACTTCAGCCCAGGTTCCATCTTTCAATGAAGGTCCCAATGGCCTTCTAATCACTGCAAACTTGAGAGTTTGTGGGTTTCGAGGTTTGTCCCACTTAGAGGAAGATGATGGTTGCTGCCCACTGTGGTCCAGCAGAGCTCAAAGGGCCTCACTTAGGACCACTATTTGGGTTGCAAGAGGATTGGCTTTAGTCATCAATAAATCTCCATCCTGGACACAACATGTGTCAGTAATTACTAGAAGTTTTCCAAACTGCCAGCAGCAATGGTACTGTTCTACTTGGGACTTGCAATCAGGGAAAGAGTGTTCTGAAGCTATCAGGGCGTGACTGATTGTCACTTTCCACTGCAGCCAGGGAACAGGAGTCCCTGGTACAATCAGTGCCTCCCTCCTTAGCCATGCAAGAGTTCCTGGTACAGCCAAGGAATGCTTCACTTCACAGTGCCCAAGTTCTTACACAAAGGCCAAGCCGTGTCCGAAATTCCTGAAATCATGGAGCAGCCCAGAGGATGAAGTGAGGATGCACCACCACAACTATGAGGCCAAGTAACACTAAAAAACCATGCAATGATCACTATGTGAACCTGCTAACTGTATATCCTGTGTATCCTGAAACTGAAATGAGAAACATAATTCACGAACATTCATTTTGTTGCTCTAAAAATGACATTACTTTACTTGTTGGTATACAATATGCAGTAGACATAACTATAGAAGTGTTATACTTAACACTCTTTATGGCTTTGAAATGTCATTAAATAATACAGTATTATATTAATAATTAGACATCCAAAATCATAGTAAATAAAGTAAATGCATACCAACATGCACAAAATTGCAAGAAAAGATCATCATAAGTAGTAAGTTAATTTGACAGAACATCTTTCCATTCTTTTAATTGTATTTGTAATTTGTTTATACCAGAGATACAGTGTTTCCTCAAGCAACTAAGACTGTCAGGCCTCTCGAAGCAATAAATGGCAGCAAAATAGCAGTTTTAAGCTTGTTTTTTCCAAGCTGCCACTTGGGCTGCGCTGCTTCTCCCCTCAGTCCATTGACACAACAACAATGTGCTACAAGAAGTCTCTGACGGAACAGTAATAGTGCAGGTGGGATCTGGTACCTAAATAAAGGGAAGCTAATTTTAAAATCTGCTGGCTTATGAGCTAATTACAGGAACACCCATGTGCCAGTCTGCCAGTCTTTCTATAGCATCACTTACCATTATTTTTGCCTCTTAGATATACCTCTGATTCGTGATTTTTCAGTGTAATGTCAAAATTAGTTCTGTAAAAGATTCCTGTTGAGTCTAGATTGCTTGCACTATGATCTTGTGATTTGACATAAACAGATGTTCAGGACTGAATAGCTGCCTTGCCATCACTGCAGGCTTCTGCTCTACACAAAACAATTTCAACAAGGGCTGAATTACTCCTCCTTTAAGCACTCCTGCTTTCTGTTTCGTGTATTACTGACAATTTACTAAGGAAGAAAAGTGCAGTAAAAAATCATGGCAATTCACGTTGCCACAGGATAGAGGGAGCAACCATACAAAACTTTAATTATCACAGTATGTGGAAGAAAAATTTTCCTAAATTTTCCTTAAACTGAAGTGCAGTGTCTTGCACAGTGTTACTTCTGGGCTAATACTGAAATGAGCTTTGGAAAGTAAATCATAGACAATGAATAAAGGCTTAATGTGGTAGATTTATGTATACTGTCAGTTTCTAGGCAATATAATTATTGTCAGTTTTCTGCCTCTAGCTACTTCTTTAGCCTCTGGGAATAATGAGAGTATGTGTTGAGCCATGTGACATTTTTTCCTCTGCAGAGCTAACCGCTGTTTCCCCTGTGATGAGTCTTGCATTTTAAAGAACTCTCACACATTTTTCTGTGAGAATTTTGCAAAATACCATGTGACACAAAAATCATCTTACAGTACTGCAGCTGAAGCAGCTTTCCATATCACACAGGCTGCTGAAAAGCCAGTGTCAAGCTTGGATTCACATAAACACACTGCCTTAAGTAAACTGGAAGTCAACAGATGCAATCCCTCAGCTTTATTGAAAGCTGCAGAGTGACCATATGATAGATGGGTTTGATTCATCATGACAATGTGCTGCATGGGAATTGACAAAGTAGTCAATCTCTTCTGAAAATTATTTATTAGGGGTGTTCTTGCTTTTTTCTCTTTCTTGCTTATGGTGTTCTCTTTACACAGTCAGCCCAGAACGATTGAAGATCCTACAGTCTGTATGGCTGTTCTTACATCAGTTTTGCATCTGCCCCTGAGAACTGGTGAATTAGTGGCCTGAAAAGTCTATAAGTTAGAGAATGACTAGTGTTCAACCATTTCAGAGAAACAAGACTGCTTCTTCCCATTTCTAGTCTTAGTCTTGGTCTCTGTCAGAACAGACATTTCCTAAATGCCCTTTTCATGCTTCTTTTAAACTAAACTACAATAAGTATTGATCTTGTTTTGTAATTCTGTGATGCTATCAGAAACAACTCATTAAATCCATGGTACCATAATTTGTATGGGTTGAAGTTATATGTGGTTTCCATTACTGCTTTCTTACAGGGTCATGAACTTCAGATCAAAATACTCACAGAGGTGTATTTGTAACTAATATAATGCAGGTTTGTATTAAGAGCAATGTTCTGGCCTGACTGCTTTGTGAATTTCCAGTTAAGAAAGGAAAAGTGATGCGTCTTTTGTAGACTGGGGCTTAGAGAGCAATCAGTAAACTCCGAGGAAAGACTAACTGGTTTCAGCTGATGATTGTAGAATTGATGATCTCCATTTCATTGGAGGAAGGCAGTGGAAAAATACCTTGTGACTAGCAAAAATGAAATCACTTGTTGTCTATGAGAACCAGAGCTGAGGGAGTTTTAGTTTGATAGGGATTTTTTTGTTTGTTTGTTTTTATGTAAAAGAGATTGCCTTGGCCTCTTTTATTCCTATTGAGAAGAGACTCTTTGCATCTCTGGGTCATTTATGTTACAAACTATGAACGCACAGGAAACATTTTGAGAAATGGAAATGCGACATTAAAATTTTCTTTTAAATTTTATCAAAAAATGATATGTCATTAATATTTTTTATACTTGTGAATTTATGGAAATTATAATGATTTCTTTAAATGATAAAACTTAATTAAAATAAAGTATTAAAATATAGAAATTTGCCAATATTTTTTCAGTTGCTTTAATAAGACCTAACTGGAAATTAAAAAGTTGGGTAAAATCAGACAAAGTATCTCAAATACTTATCTAAACTTTAGGGTTGTAATTCTTAATTCATAAATGTGCACAGAATCATGCAGTTGATAGCCAGAAAGCTTTTATGCTTTACAGACTAAATAGCCAAAGAAATACTTTAAACTGTGGCATACCCGTAATGCACTGACACCTGGAGTGCAAACATGGCATCAGTGCTCAGAAAGGCTGTGACAGCTTTACACACAGTAAACACAGTGTGTACAGTAAGTGTTGTGGGGTTACACGTTTCACAGAAGTGCTTGCTGTGTCAGTGGATTACTGCATCAGAGATTTGCCCACGTTCTTAATTCTGGTTTATGTCATAAGTGGAAAAGGAAAAGGACTTGAGTGAAGACACCACCTGTTTCTGTATATAACAAAGTTATCAGAATCATTAATAGGATTTCTTTTCCTTGGGAAAAGGGTGTGCTAAACCAGGATTAAAATGTGCTTTATGGAGTTAAGATGTTTGCTTAGTAGCATCTAAAGCCACTATTAGCGATAATAAGATTAATAATAATAGGATAAGCTGCATTTTGTCAGCCACACAAGGTGAAGCTTGGTTTCATGTGTTTTCATGAGAACTAAACAAGTGTTTCCAGGGACTATAAGACAGCGCTTACATGGCTACTGTAATGAGCAGTGAATATACAGTAGGAAAGCTCAAGGGGCATCTAACCTGGTCAGCAGTTAGCTTAGAAACTGTGAACCTACTCATCTCTGTGGATGATCTATTTTGGAAGAATTGTTTTAGAGAAAAAAGAAAACAAATATTTAAAGAACAAACTTTCAAAATAGCTTTCTTACATATAAACAACAAAATTCTTTATTTAAAGAAACATGGGAAAACTGAGTGAGAAAAGTATGCTTTTTTGAAGAGTTTAGAAAGTTAAATCTGATATTGTTAAACTTTTCTTACAGGAATTTTCATATACTGTAGTTATTTAAAGCTGCATAAAGTCCATCTGTAACAAACATTACATTCTGTGATCTTTGTTTAGAATGTGCTAAAGGTGTTCCTTACAATGTAAAATCTTATTTTTTTAACAATTTTTAATCACTAACTTATGTTTATAAATGTTAAATCATAACCTTTTTAATACAGGACCCCTGTATTAAAGCCCCTGGGGCTTCCTGACTGTACAGTGATATAATTTGTTTCAGACATCAGTTTGAGTTCTCCCTTAAGAATCCACTATCCCCTGAGCTTCGCTTTTGAGAAACTTGTCTTCAGTCTTCTCCAAACTGGATTTTTATGTACATGTTTCTGGAGACAGTTCCATGAAGTCAGCTCTCTTCCTGTAGGACATGCAATTTTATATAGTTACAGAAAACTTTTTATGGTAAATAAATGTCAAGGAATGTCATTTGAAAAATAGATAGGAAATCTAGAAAACTCATCAGGAAGCCAAGAACAATAGAAAAGAAACCCAAAGCTAATGATAATGAGGAGTCAGAGAAATCCTAATCATGCTATAGATCCATTACTAACTGGAGAAATTTAAATTGTTAATAATGATATAGAAGATGTAAAAATATTTATTAAGTTTCTGTTCCATACTTGGACAGCCTTGTGTTTGCATTTCACGAGGATAAGGAAGTACTTTTCAGGGCATAGATAGTCACCATAGGATAAACACATGTAGAGTTACAGATAATTTGTACCAAACAGCCTCTAAAGAACTAGAAAGATATCTAGCATGCTGGTAATTTTTAATAAATCTTGAAGTAATAGATAAAATTCAGAAGAGGAGAAGAAAGAAAATGTAAATATTAAAAAGGACAAGTTAGGTGAGGCAGATAACAGTAGTGTTTAGATGGATGCAAAGGCAGATACAGAAGTGTACAGGTATGGAATTTTATTTTTCTCCATGTATCAAAAGGTTCTGTCATCTGGAAGTAGAAGTGCAAAGATTAATATTAGAAATATTTTTTAATTGGAGGAAAGATTAAGCCACTGCAAAAGAAACATGAGGAGAAGGTATGGGTATTCCAGGTACGGGTATATGGGTATTCAAGTCCTTGGATCAAAATCAGACACTTTTTGGGGAGGTATCTGAGACAATCACAGGTTAAAGGTTCCATATTAAAGTCAGTAAGTAAAATATACTGTACATTGAAAAGTTCAAATGATTTAATGGCGTATCCTGGGTTTTGATTTTAACAAAGCATCCAGGGCTTCCACTTCATTTCAAGCTTGGAAACAGATCTGAACATTATGTGAACATTATGCATCTGTTTACTCTGAGGGTAATTAAGGGTGGAAAGACAGTTAATCTTAAAATAACTTTTGCATTACGTTCTTTAATTATAATTTTCCTAATGTTTTTTGGTAAACAAGAAAGTTTATTTTCCTGAAAATATGTAAATATATATATGTGTGCACGTATGTGTGCATATATAATATATATTAATTTCTTCAGAGAAATAAATAGAACATGGAAAAAAAATTAAAAGAAAATAGGCTTTCAAAGAAAGTATTTCAAACTTCCTACAAAGTGCTATGACATGCAAGGCACTGAGATAATACCTCAAGTATAGGTTTCCTTTAAAGTGGAATATTGATGCAATATGTTCTTACTGGAACAGTTTCAGGCAGGATGGTGGGGCTTTTGCAAAGACAGAGCACATCTGTTAATCACCAAATAAACATTACGTGATGGGGAAAAGGGATTATTTTCTTTTGGTATATGCGATAGGATTTGAAAAAGAGCTTGAGTGCCTGAAACCTGGTCTGATTTTCCAACTGCACTGAATTTATGATATGTGTATTATTATATTAGCTCATAGGGATATATGCAGTAAAGTATAATATATTTAATGCCTTTAATTATAAAATCAATAGGTTCAACTCTTCTTACAATCCTTGTCTTAATAGATCCTTACAATTTTTCGGTTACAGCAACTCTATTCCTAAGCATAAGTCCTTACTGTAAGCATTAGGTTTCAAAGGATTATGAGATAAGACGTATAATATCTTACAGTGGTCATATTCTAGCATTTGAGAATATTCAACTCATAAAATCGTTTCAAATATATTCTTGGTGGGTATGTCCTTGCCTGCATTTTTTGTTTCAGTTTTGACTTTTCTTTCATAACACAACTGTTCTCCATGGTTTATAAAATGTCAAGGTCAAAGAGAGGTGAAGCTGAATGGTGCTGGGAATCTGAGATGCAAATAAGTTTTAGATAATCCATGTGATACTCAGAGGCCATCTAGTTTCACAGAGCCATTAGCATTCAGGGACGCTCATTAGCACTCAGGCATCCAGTCAGTATGCATTAGCAAAATGTGATGTGTTGATTAAAGTTACAAATTATGTGTTGAATGTTTAGACTTCAAACCATGGTGGCTTCACATTTATGAGAGTATATTTCTATGCTTTCACATTAAAAAATGTTGACTCTTTCTAATCTTCAGCGCTTTTTGTGTCTGTGTGAATATGCTTGCAAGTTTGTATGTATGGGAGGAGAAAGAAGTGAAAGCGTGGATGGGAGAGAAGGTGAGAAGTTAATGCAATTTAAATATTTGATGTTTTCATTTTGAAAAGTCTTTGAAAATCTTTCAGTTAGGACTGCTCCTGCTCTGATAGTAAAGTTAATTTAGAAGATTAAACGTACTGAAGAGACCAGGAGGATTTTAACCTTTAATCTATGTATCCCAGGTACTGAAAGAGGAGAGGGAGCTTACATTGTTTAGACACAAATATCCCATTGTTTTAATGGGACTTAGAAACTAACATTTTAGAAAAGTCTGGCTCATACTTCAAGGATAATTGGCATGTGTTATCTGATAATATTTCAGAGCTTCAAGTTAGATCTACCTAAAGCCAGAGGATTATGTATAAAACAATAATATACTAGTTTAATGTCTGTATTATTATCAAATTTTATCACTATGTGTCATGCTCATATTACATGGGGCTATCTTGTGTAAACGTAATAAAGATGCTGTACTTAACATTAGGCTATCAGCATTTTGGATAGCATTAGTTAAACTTATCATCCTTACTGTGCAATGTACATCACTGTGGGTACTCTAGAATAGTTATCTTAAGCAAACATAGCATGGTACTCTAATCTTGAACAAAATGAGTCTGCCAAGATAAGGTGCACCAAGCTGGGAATTTAATCAGATACATAGTTCATACCCTGAAGTACAGATTTTTTTTTCTGAGTATCTTCCCCTAAACCTTGTTTCCAATTGCTGTATAAAAAAAGGAGTAATGTAGAGTCTTACTAGCTAAATAACTGAAGTAACAGTATTTGCTAGTTCTCACAGCCTAAACTGTGAGTGGCAAGTAAGGGTGCTGCTCCATTAGCTGACATTTGTTCTTACACTTTGTGGTTCTGTGGAAGGGTCTGGGAAGGCCGATCATTATGCAGATGACTATAGTACATGAAAACAAGTTATGTAAGGCTGATATTGTGAAAGCACCGTATTTGCAAGACTAATAAGAAAGCAGTTTATTTGTCTTCTTTCTCAGGAAACAGTGTGTGATATCTGCAGCTGAAAAGTATCATGGCAAAGGTAAGAGTGATTCTGGGCACGACTCATCACAGATTATTTTTGGGATCTGAAACATTTGAAGAGATACACTAAATCCAGAATTTTATTTTTTTAGGATGAGAAGGGTCTTGCAATGTTACTCAAAAGTCTTGCTGTGACTGCAGATCAACTTTGAACATAAGAGTGAAAACAAACATAGTATAACTTCTGTTCTTCTTTTCTGGATCGTGTTGTCTCAAGAACTTTCTTTGTGTTTTAGATGGAAGTGCCAGCTCAGTATCAGACGTTGAATCAAGCTCAGTATCTTGTTTCTGATAGTGATGCCTCTGCTCCTGGGCAGACCACGACTTAGCAGCATCCATCAGCTCCTTGGGTAGTATCAGGGAGTGGTGGTCATGGTCAGGAACTCTGTTTAACATCCCTCCCCAGTATCCTGGCTTTTCCACTTTTGATGCTTTGACCTCTTCCTTTATTTCATTTGTTGTAGTCTGGGATCATTTGATTTTTTTTCCATTTTGCTCTTTGTAGCCCTCATCCTCCCTGTAAGAAGTCTGAGTTTGGGAGAAATCATCACTGACAGCAAGTAGAGTGGGTAGGCTTTAAGAAGTGGTCAGAATGCATGATGCTTAGTCCTACAATCAACGTTCATATTTTGCATCTATCTGATGTTTCTTCCTTGAAGTAGACTTTTACCTTCTATATTTACAATAATAACACAATCTGTTTCCTAGTTGGCATCTTTTTCTTAGATCCTTCATTTTTGAATCTTCATTCCTGTTTTTGGTTTTATTTTCATCAGTTGCATCTGTATTATTTCAACTCCAGATTCTGTGCTTCAGAGAGAAGGCTGTTTGTTTCAAGCTAGCTTATTCCTGGGGTAATCCAACAAAGCTATCTGCCAACATGAGGTGCTGAAAACATAGAACTAAAAAGACAGAGAGTATAGAGTAAGCCTAGTATTTTTCTGTCTGTCTTGCTGACCTGAAGGTTACACTTGCCCCTTCATGTTTAATAGCTCTCAATAGATTTCTCATTTATTTAATGTAATTTTATTTCAGATCTATTTACATTTTTGGGCTCCATGACCTCTTGTGACACTGAGTTTCAGAAAGTGATTCACATAGTTCGGACTACATGCAACAAAAACATTCTTTCCCATTGCTTCGAATCTTTTGTTCTGATTTTGCCTTAAAGGATTGCCAGTTTTTGTTTTATAGGAGTTTCTAAACACCAAGCAGAGTTGTGATTCCTTCAGAAAAGATCGTAGGTTTTTCTGTCGGACAATGACTGTATTCAAAACATGAGAATCAAGATCTGTTTTAAATTAAATTGTTTATAATTATAGAGAGTGGTTTCCTTACAGCAACAGGGCCCTTCAGACATTACTCTGACTGAATCATTTTCCAGCATTGACAAATCATCTTCTGAAGCTAAAAGTTGTGTGTGAAATGGTATTTTTTTCTGTACTTCTGACTCTGGAAACAATCATTATACAAAAACCTGAAAAATTGATCAGTCTGACACTTCAGGCTCATTCAGATCTTTGAACATTGCTTTCTAGTTTCTTGGTCACTGGGATAAGTTTTGTGGTTATTTCCAAATGTATGAGAAATAAGGCTCTTAGAAAGGCACACTCTGATGAGCTCATTAAGTGTTTACATATTTTTATTTAAATTCCTATTTTCTGTTGTTACCAGACAGAAAAAGGCTTTATTTTCATAATAAATACTAATGTGAAATTATGTATTTCCCCATGAGGCTTTCAATAGAAATAGCAATCTGGTGTTCCTTGGTGTTGGGAATGTGTTTTTCACTGAGGGAAGTAGAAGTAGCAAATTTCCAACATATTTAAAAAAATGTTTTTCTCTACCCCTATGATTCAGGCATTTTCCAGCAACTGCAGTCTCAGCGAATGCCAGCCATTTCTACCTTTGCAGAAGGAGATGTGTCACTGACACAGGGGAGCGCAGGTACACCCCATTACGATAGGCAGAGTGTTGGTCAGAGCAGGAACTTTGAAACCTGAGAATAACTAAAATAACCTAAGCTTGCTTTCTGGAGCTTTCAAAACCAATTGGGAAGTCAGACACACAGTGAGTCTGTTTCTCTTCTGTTTGGTCACTTTTTATCACATTTCAAATACACAGAAACATTTCACAAAAAAAAGAAAAAAGAAAGAAAAGAAATCATAAAGGTCACAAGTGCTTCATACTTGGGAGTTCTGAGAGGTATATTTAAGCCCTGGCAGACTTTTAACCTTTTCTAGCTTACAATAACTTTGCCATCCTCTTAAACCCCTTTGATTGTATGGCTTTTGTTCCCCTGAAAGGGGGACAGGGCTGCCTGGTTACTCAAGCAGATGCCAGGCTTCTGATTTGCATTTGATGAAAGCCACTTGTGAAAGCAGAATCAATGCTCAGATTTACAAACAGTAAATGTGGGTATTGGCTTGTCATTTCTTCCTAGGTTGTTGTCCTATAAAGCTGCTCAAGTTCCACTCTTTGCAAGAACATCTTCCTGCTATCCCTGCTGCCCATAAGCACTATGTTAGATCGAGATGAAGGGTGAGTAATTCTTTTTACCTCCATTATCTGTTGGGTTTTTTTTTTTTTAATTTTATTTAACAGCAGAAAAAGAAGAGGAAAAAGAGAATGAAAATGCAGCCATTTAGAATAATGCATTATAAGCTGATGAACCATAATAACTAAACTGTGTGTCTGAAGGGGCCTAATTACAGAACACCAGAGGCACAAGGGGGAGCTTATTGTGGACAGCAAAATAGTGCTCTAATAATGCTGTCACTGTTCTGAGTACAGCATCAGTGTTAATCTGTGTGGTTATATCCAGGTAGCGAATGGAACAGAATGCATCAAGAACAAGAGAAATGAGTCTGAAAGGGTTATATACCAAATCAGAGCTAGCAGGGAGAAAGACGTTATTTTGAATGAGGTTAACTGAAAGAAAGATGGCAGAGTCTGAACCAGTGTTTCTAAAATAAGGGTGTTTTTGAGTAGTCTATGTGCAAACTCCTACTGACTAATGTATAAAGAGTGTACATGTATGCTGACCTACAGATATAGGAGTAACAGAATCAGCAATGATGGGTATTTGAAGCACAATCTTTTAGAGTGTTTTTATGCCGTGAAATCAGCTGTTGCAAACTATATCAAGACTAGTGCTCAGTAAGAAGAGCTGTAGATGTATCTTTTCTCTTACTAATGGGTGTTTATGCTTTTTGCTTTGGATGTGTGGCAATTATTAGGCATATTAATGCCTAAATCTTCAGTATTAATACCACATCAATAACGTGGGCTAATAAAAAGATTATAAGAGAGTTGTTGCCATTTCCCTTTAATATGAGCTTGAATGAATCTAACTTGCTTTGGCTGTTGTGTCCTATGTTACTACACATACTCCATAAAGCCTTGCTCACTGTGACAAAACATGGCCATTCTATAATAGAGAAGCCGATTGTTTCCAGTGTACCAGATCAACATGTTTTTATAGCACTGGAGATCAGAAAAATTACCCACAAGCAATAGGACTGAATATAAATCTCCAGGTATTCAAAAGCTCATTCCTTTGTCTTGGTTATTTCTGGTTTTTTGTACTGTGCGATGGATTCATGAGCTAGGTCTAAATGAGCTGTTGCAAATGTAACTTCCTGCAATGCAGGTGGTAAAGCACCTCTCGAGCTGACTTAGCTTTTTCCTGTGATAGAGTTGTTGAGTTCAGTACAAGATAAATCAGCCTTACCAGGTTTATACCATAAAAACATCACTGAACTGTGGCCAGTATCTGATCAAGTTTGGCTACATTCAGTTTGGATATCTAAGAATGTAGTTCAATTTTTTTTGTAAGGGGTGTGTGGGTGAGATATAGGCAAGTTTTTGGATGCAGAGATTCTACTGTAATGTACTCAGTAGATATTCCCCATTCTCCTACCCATTTCTCCCTGCTATGTCTAAGGTTTTGTATTGTGTTTCTATTTTGTTTTACTAACACGTAACTGTATTGTACAAGTTGTTACAAGTTAAAAAGAAGGATTTGGCATTTGGGTGTGGAATAACTGGTGCTTTTGACTCTTGGAAAATTGTTGGAAGCTATTTGCTCTTATTTGGTGGTTGCTGCTTGGGTAATGGGGAGAAAGTTAGCTCCTTGTTTTAAACGCACTGGCAGGAACAGAAGGTTGTTTCTTTTTTTTTCCTTTTCTGTGCCTCTTTTTCTAGTGAATATAATGTGAACTCCTAGTGTCTTATCCAACAAAGATGACAATCTGCAAGCCTGGACTCTCCACTTCTGTAATCATTTCGTTAAACAGTTACAGATAAACATGATAATCAAAATTATCAGCAGTGAAAACATAATTTTTACAACCTCACCTTTATATACTCAAAATAAAACCCTGTTATAATAAAAAAGGCAGCTGAGACTTCTCAGAACTTATTCTAGATTGTAGTATCTTGGGTGAAATCCTGATTCTACAAGTCAACAGCACAGTGCTAGTCGACATTGATGGAGCTTGGAATTCAGTGGAGCTTCAATATCTAATGCGTTTAATGACCAGTTTTAGGCACAGATATATTTAAATGAGGACCCCAACAATGGAAAATTTTGTATGTTTGTTTAATGCACGTATTCTGAGCTGAACTTAAACAGAAGCCTAATGTGTATGTATCTTTACAAGACTAAGATTTTTACTGAGGTGGACTGAATTCAGATGTTATTTTCATTTCAGACCTAATCCTGCTTTTAGTGTCAGTTGAATCTAGGAAGTTTATTTCAGTGGTAAGAACAAGATACCAAGATTTTAGAAACTAGGAGACTCCAATATCAAATCTAAAGATCTCAGAGGGGTTATCTGCAAATGGAATTCTACTTTAAAAATAAATTGAAATTCTAAAGTGGTTTGAACACTGTTGTAATAAATCAGTCTTGCCTTTTGGTGGTGAAGAATAAAGAAAAACTTAGGGCATGAAAGAACCTTGGAGGTATTCATAATACTGGAGCAGCCAAACTCCTGTTCTTGAATTCTTTGATAATTTGCTTATCTCCTATTTACCTTGGACTCACTTTCAGCTTTATCTGGTTCTTTTGCAACAGACAACAAACTCCATTTGACACTCTCTTCTAATTAAAGATTTTTTGACAGAATTGATATGTAACTTCAGTATCTTTGGCACTCATTATTTCTTTTTCCTTCAGGTCTTTGACAAAGCTGAGTGCTAAACTATCCTGTTGTAGATAACAGAAAAACAGGAGGGGTAAATGAGTGAAAGCTGATTTGGTTGCACTGGGCATACCTAGTTTTCATTTTCAGAACTTCTTTTCTGTTTTTGATTAAAGCCACCCTGCCAAATCCGTTTGTTTAAAGTTTGTATTCAAAGGAGAAATTAAAAACATACAAGTTCATTTTAAATGGATGCTGTACAAAATTGAAGTCAGCTTTAGAAACAACAAGAGGCATGAAACTCAGGACTTGGAAAGCAGTACACCAGCTAAGCAGTCATTCAGGAATATAAAGTACTTTTGTTTAACCTTAACAAGCAAAGCTGGAATCTGTTTCAAATTTTTCCTAAGACAGGTTTTTCCTTCTTTAGTTGTTCTTGACTAAATTGCACTGATCAGTTGCATTGCTTGTCTGCCACACAGCTGCAATGTTCGGAGGCATTTATGGTCCATAGTGTATAAATAGCACAAGGAGGACTTTCTGTTTCATTTGAGGTTGTAAGACTCTCCCCCTTCCCCAGCTATCAAAAATAAGAGAAGACTAAAGAATACAAGGAGTTTTAGCAATGCAAGAAGAATAAAATGAAATGTAATGTTTATATGGGTATCCTTTTCTGGGAAAAATCAATATTCAGCGCACTTTTACTTGAAATGGGAAATGAAAAATATTAAAGAACCCAAACCAATAATTTAAATGGAAAATATTGTGTAATTTTGAAAAGGATGATGTTAATTTCAATTTTTTACCTGGCTTTCCTTTTTAATAGTACTTTCTATTTCAGACTTCTCTATTTTTACTGCATAATTTTCTCAATGTACATGATAGTATTTAGAGTGGATATACATTGTAAAAATTACAGGAGCTAGAATTTATGTAAAATAATCTGGAAATCACCTGGGACTAAAACAGTCATAGAAGCAGATATGCAGAAGCCTACATTTTAATGTTCATCAGTTTTCTTCTTCTCAGATACAGAACAAAGAGTAGGATCAGGGGTTGAACTTATCCTCAGTCTCAAAGTATTTAAATCTGAGAGCTGGAAGCCAGAGGACTCCCTCTTTCCTCAGCTACTTGAAGGGATCACAGTCACATAACTAGCTGTTAACCACAGGATCAGAATTTTTCTTAATCCAAACAAATCCAAGGCCATGGCAGATGTGGAAAGCACAAGTACATTTTGTTGCATGTGAGAGTAATAAGAGGAGAGCAGCTGAGGAAGCTGCAGTTCCAAGTGGACAAGAGTAAGGTGTAGTAATCTGTTTTACAAGAGAGGATGGAACGGGTTACTGCAGTCTAAACTACAGCTAAAAGAGAGGTCTTGACCTTGCAAAGCAAGCATCAGAGGAAAAACATTCACTCAGCTTCAGATATCTGTAAACAGCCATACATCTGACTACACCTCAGTCATGCAAATCTGTATGAGCTTCAGAAATATCTCCTAATTTGAAATTGGAGGCAACTTTGTGGTTTCTCCATAGAGTTTCCTGCAGGCAAAAGTATTACTTTACAAATTACATTAGCTGGGAAGCAGAAACTTAGCCCTCATTTAAGGTTTGATTATGGTTGTATAACTAGGCACAGGTGCTTTATTTTAAATATGTGGAGAGCCTATCTACTGGTGAGCTCAGAGCAGCTCTTCTACAACCTTTTTAGTGGATTTGCAGGCATAATTTAGGCAAAAGTGGTAGTGTCACTGCAGTTCACAGGATCTTAAAGTCTTTTACAGCTTAGTTGATTCTATGACTCTACGACTGGGAAGGGGCAACTAAAGAAAAGTTTGGGCTACTAAAGGAATTCTCCCTTGAAACTATTCATGTGCACTGTTGCTGTTGAGTTTGAGTGAAGAACCAGTCTCTGACTGCTATTAGGGCAAGTGAAAAGGCTAGGGTTGGGAGAGAAAGTGTATAGTACAGATTCTGGCTGGACTGGAAGAGGACTGATGAGAATCAGGTGTAAAAAAGGGTACATGAACAGTGTTAAATGTCTTTATTATAGTTGGAATGTACAAAGTGGCTTTTGCAATTTTGAGGCCTCTGGTTTTGTGATAATAGATAATTTTTGTGTAATAGATAATAAATGGCAGAGCCTTTACACTTAGATATTTTACCCTAAAGCCTAAATTTGTGCCTAGGTATTTATGTTTAGTTATATTGTATTTCTGTGTGCAGCATATTGCATTCAACCATTTTATCAAGTTCTTAATATTTAACATTTTTTTAATATATGTAGTGCTTTTGAATTTTTTTGAGAGTTAGCTTCAGCACAGACTGTGCTTGACATAACTTAATATGGCCCTGGAAACATAGACAGCATCAGGGTACGCAAAATAATTTTGGTAGCTCTGCTAGTTGTTATATTGGTTTAAGCATTTCCTTCCTTTGGTGTAGTCATTAATTTTTGACTAAATTTAATGCCTTCAGTTATGCTTATATTACTACTTATAGGCTTATTTGCTGAAACAGATCACCAAATACCTTTGTGGATTGATGTTGTTCTCAGTCTAGTCCCATAAAATGTTGAGGTGGTCATGGGAATTGAAGTTAGGACAGACTTGTTTAGTAGAATTTCGCTGCTCCTAAATATGGTTTTGAAATTCTGAATTCAGGCAATGTACTGTCCTTTTTCTTGGTTTTTTTTTTTTTTTTTTTTTTTTTCCCAGTTCTGCATGTTTCCCCTGTGCCACATCATTGAAGCTGCCAATGC
>JBCJKH010058504.1:24171-36904 GCA_039877255.1 Loriculus beryllinus
AATCAACTAAAGCTATTAACTATGTGATGCTGGATTTGGGTTATTTTTGTGAAAGAGGGCTTCATTTCAGTTCTGCATGTTTACCCTGTGCCATATCATTGCAGCTGCCAATGCAGCTGGTCTGGGGTCATGTATGCAACTAGATCTTCTGGTGGCTTATCAGGAAGAAACGTCTGGGTAGCAATCCTTACATCTAGCACTTGATCTAGCAATGATGACAGCACTAAAAACAAAGCATGAGTGTTTTTACTGATGTCTCTGCTGTTCTGTATGTCCAAGAAAATGTTTTTAAGAAAAACTGCCCGATATAAAAATAGAGTTCTGACCTTAGCTGATCAGTGATGCTCTGCAGAACTCCATGAAATATTTCCATTTTTTACCTTTGCACCTAGGTACCATTAAAAAATTGGAACTTACACCAAAGAGGAAAACTGATAAAAGAGCCTGAATCATGACTAATAGAATGTATTCCTGAGCAGGATCTTTTCAACCAGCAAGCAATAAAGACTTTATTCTTGAAAAGTCACATGTTGAACCAAAAGAACAATAAAATAAGAACCAGCAGAGAACTTTTCAGTTTTGTCAATTTTAACAGGCCTACATTCCTTATCAATTTCAATATCAGCTGTGTATTTTGAATACATTACACTCAATTGTGTTGAACTTAGTGGTAAGATCATCAGGCAAAACCAAGTCGGAATGTATCTAAGAGTTAGTGCAAAGAAATAATAGATCTGTTTACAAGGTTATATGCTTGAATTTTAATTCTCCATCTCATTTTGGGAAAAAACTGAATTTTTACATGGAGGTGGAGGCTTTTTTCATAAAATTAAGTACATTCCATTTAATGAAATATCACAAGAGTCTCTCACTCCCCACCCTAGTGCATGTGCACTTGTTTTTTTTTTTTTTTTGGCAATTCAACATTTCAGATCACAAATCTACAAAGCAGCAGAGGCATTCCAGGTTTTTTTTGTAATCTTTGGATATTTGATGTATTTGTACTGATAACATAGGAGTTGTACAACAATAAGCTAAACATCTATTTAGTACCTACAGTATCTATGTTTTATTATAAGGCTATGATTAATGATTTTTCTGTTGTAATTAGAGCTAACAAGTATATGATCACCTCACTTCAGATGTAGTCTACAGTAATTAGCAAATACGTAAGTTATGTTGTGAGTAGATGATGCTGAGCTTTCACTATTTATAAAGACACCACATGAAGAAGGCTGCAAATCTTAATACAAGTAAAAATTAAGTTCATTTCAATTTAAGGTATAAATAAGAGATGTTAAAATATACAGCTGATCATTTTAAGGTTAAACGTGCCCTATGAAACTTTCTGCAAGGTCACAGCCAGACTACACTGAGGATGGGAGCAAAACTGAAGACCTGCCAATTTAAGGCAATGCTTTTCATTGTTTTTCCTTTTTTGTGGACCCCTAGAGATTTTCCAGCAGTGATTTTGACTCTTAGAAATTCTACAGAGGTTAAATAATGGCAATATTTCACATCCCATGGATCCCTTAGCAATATTACATAGAGTTGGGGTGAAAACCACTTATCAAAGACCATTTGCACACAGTTCAAGAATCTAGGCTGTTTCTTCATTTAAAAGTAACTACTGTCGTGTTGGTAGATTGACTCAACAAAAACATTCATTCTTCAAATTTATCTGCATTCTATACAAATCGGGTCAAGGCAACTCGCTAGTCTCATTAGTTATCTTGCTGGCAGTGAGGAAAAGACTTAACGGGTGAAACACAGGACCTTTTCCTTTCTCTGATCCTGGTGCAGTGTGCCTCGTTTTGAGGATATTTCCAGGGCTGTTTGACTGGGATAATCAATTGGTGTCTGCTAGAATTTTTTCCTCTTTCTTTGAAGGGACCTCATACTAAATTGTTGTACAAATAGAAGCACAAGTGGAATCTAATGGGATAGTTATGGGGCAAATCGCTTGTAGCAAGCAAACATAACACAGCTGGATTTATTTTTGGGTGTAACAAGCCACATATTTCTGCCACCGCCAGTCACTGTGTTGGGTACTTTTTCCCCAACCTAAACTGTAGCTGTCATCTTTTGGTAAGACAAAATTCTTAAAACTTCTCTGTCATCCGTCCCCAGTATTCCTTATCTCAGAAGCTCAAAGAGAAAGTGGTTTTCTTCTTTAATATTTCTGAACACTTTTCCTGGTGTATCTGTCTTGAAAACTTCTCAGAACATGTACAGTTTTTTGGCTCTGTGGTTAATGATCTCTCTGCTGCTGGTCATGAATGACTCTCACTCAAGTTCTTTTTCTGCTGCTTTAGCCATCTGCTATTTAACTATTTTGTGCAAGCATCCTTACACAAAATTAGAAATGAAAACAGCATGGTTTCTCCAGTTTGAGCAAGCCTGATTCTGTACTCTGTTGAACTTGGAGTCACTTTGTCTGACAAGAAAGAAATACAAAGTGAAGATAAGGGAGAATGATGCAGATTTCACTGTCCACTTGTTCCTATATTAAAAAATAATTTTCCTCCATCATAAGTATAGTCTGAGATATATTGCAGGAAGAATTAGTATCTCTGCTTTTGAAATGTACATTTCTCTTTTGGTCTAGAGTGTACATCTTCTGTTAATCTCTTCTGCTATGGGGTTTGCCCAGATTTTTCTTTCTTAAACCTGCTTCTGTTTTGACTAGTTTCTTCCTCTTCCTCTGGGAACTCTCCTAACGTTACTCCTGGGTATCTTTTTTTGGTTTCTATATTTCAAGCGCAGAGCACTTTATAGAACTTGAAACCCAGTGAAAAGCTAGAAAGGAAAAGTGATTCTCAGGAAGAGGATTGCATCCTTTCCCCCTGAAACAAAGACTGTCTCCATAACATTGATTGACATTACAGCAGCTGGCCAAGCTTCTGTGTTACTGCCGTTTTGGAACAGATTATTACATGGAAGTATATTACAAAGTAAAGATGACTAGCTGCCTATTTGGGGAACATATACACCTGCATAACTCTTCCCTAGTCATATAATATAGAACGTATGACCAGTACTGGACAAGGCTTATGAGAAGACTGTAGCCTTTCAGCATTTCCCTGCATCCACAATCCAGGTAATTATCAGTAACCAAATGATTTTTTTCTAGAGTAGTGTGTCCAGGTAGGGAGTGATGCACTCTGGTGTAGGTTAAGTGGAATAACTTATGCTAATATAGCTATATCGGTGAGTCTTATCTATATCAGCAAGAACTTGGACCAGAATAAGCATAACATTGGAGCAGTTGCACTCTATTCTGATTGTTATCCTCTTTGGATGAGATGAAAAGCTTGTGTTTTTACAACTAGAGACTGTTCTCTGTCCTAAGAACGTCATTCATGTGTAAGAATGCTCTGCCCCAGAGCCTTTCCAGGTTTCACTACGGAATTACATTCTACTTGTACAAACGGTTTCTTCCCTGTTTGTGAAATGCATCCCTTCTTTTCTCTTTTGAATTGCAGCAGAGTGTTCTCTACTGCAAATGTAGCATTCCTATGCAAATTTAAATCACTCCATCGCTAAAGTCAGTATGTATTTACTTTTTTCTACCACACCCTCGAGTTTTTGTGGTGGTGGTTATGTCCACAGCCAAAATTAATTTTTGTAATGTAATCCAGCAGTTCCGCGAAAATCCGTTTTCAAGCGCTGTTCCTTTAGCGCTTGGGCACTAGGTGTCACTACTGATCTAGGAGAAAAACAAAGCTTTGTTTCTATTTTTGTTTTGAATTTGTACCAAGCACAAAATCATTTGTATATTAGAACTTTTGTATTGTCTATAAAACCTCATACCTACGGACTCCATAGCATGGTCGGTAAAGAGGCGTTGTGTTTCCCACATCCAGCAAAAAGTCTGCTATGTAATCCACTTTTAACTACTCAAGAGTTAGTAATTTTTTCCCCCATTATGTTAGCTGTTTTGAATAGAGAATGATTTTAGGTGCAGTTCAAATCCAGGACCATAATGTATAAAGGACAATATTGTTCTTTCTTTTTTTTTTTTTTTTTTAAGGAATATAAAGAAGTAGGATGTAAAAGATTGAGAAGTCAGATTATATATGCAAAATCAAATGACAGAGTATACTTGGAATTTCATTTGGGTCTTCTGGATTCCCGTTCATGTGTTAGAATCAGTAGTTAGAAGGATTAATCAGCCTGCACACAATATATCGTGATCTCAAGAAAGGCTGGAAAAATCAGACTCAAAACCTGATTGAGTATTGAATGGTTTGGCCTTTTACTATTGTATGCAGGAGAACTACATTCGAATCTGGACATAAATCTTGTTCACTTGTTCACTGATAGCTCTCGGTAAATGTGGGGCACCATTTTGGAATGTGTGCTGCTATTCTAAGAAAATGAACTTTGGCCTTTTAGTGAAGGAAAACCTGCTTCCTTTGCTGCAGTGCTGTATAAACATCTCCTACTCATGTCTATTCTCTGCTCTTGGGATTCAACAGAGCTTAAGAAAAATATTTTAATGGAGACTGATTTCTAACCCCTGCTGAACACCTCAAGAAATAAATGTCTAAAGATTACATGCACATTTCTTCTAATCATTTAATGATCAGCCATTGACAGCAAAATGCCCCACTTGAAGGGGAAGGCCAGGGGGATGTTAAGTGATCCCTTCATGGAGCCTCTAACCATGCATTTTGTCAGTCTCTTTTTTCCTTTTTTTTTTTTTTTTTGTTGAGAAAAGCTAAATTCTCTGTGCCTGAGCCACCTTGTGCTGATCATAGATGAAGGTGGCTGTTAAAGCTATCAGTGGATTCCTTTTCTCTGTTTGGGAGTGGCAAGTTTTTAAACAGAGGCAAGTGGTGGTTTAGCCCTGCCTCTTGCAAATGCTTTTGAATACAAAGATATTTCCATGGCACAGAGGAAAGAGCTGAGATTTCAGCTCATCCTGTTGTACCTGCAGTGCATGTCTATAGTGCTTTGGGTTTTGGAGTTCCTTTTTGGCTACTCAGTAAAATTATCCCCAAGCACTGTTGAAGTGGTATTCAAAAGATTTTTTTTGTGTAAATTCTTACCAGAAGAGGATCTCTTTATTTGCTGTGCTACTTCATCAGCTATCTCAGAGCTGATGACTACTAACAGAATTGTGATTATACTGTTAATAAGACAGTTTCTGAATAAAAGCTTTCCTGGCTTACCACTGAATACATCTGTGGGTGCCTAATAGGTACCTTTGCTTGTGCCTGGAGCCCTTGATGATTTATTTTGGAAGGCATCACCTATTACGACAAAGAAGCTGGAAAAAACTGTTTAGAACCTCTCCTTTCCAAATGTTAAAATGTAGAGTTTTTTTCCGGTATCATGGGTTCATATTCCCAGTGGCTGACTCAGATCCTCTGCTGGTAGAGGCATATAAGCTTAGATTTGAGGAAATCTTTGTGTTAGTCTTTATGAAATAACCGTAGTAGTAGAAGTCCTGTGTCCATACTGAGCAAGCTAATAATTCTCTGTCCTTCTCCGTCAAAGTAGCTCCTTGTTCTTTCGTTTTTGTTGTCTTCTCCTAATTATGACAGTTACTTACCAATCTAGTTCACTCAGTGTGCATGTTGTTCCCACAAGAAGTCTCAGGCAACACTACAACCTCTAAGGTAAAATCTGCACCCATGTACTAAACCATGCAAGTACTGAGAAGGGGAGAAATCAGATTGAGCTGCCAGAAAAGGAAGGAAACAGAAGTATAGAAGAACTGTTACAAAATGGTTTTGTGAACTAATCTGTGGAGCTTCAGTTAGATAATACATCAATAGCTCCAAATTTGTGTTCTTTTAAAGGTATTTGCTCCACTTTTTCCTGCTCAAGCTTTCACATATCCTATGTACATAGAAAACCCCGAATTCCCTCTTCAAGGAGCCAAGAAAATGTTTCCTTTAAATTTGTGACAGCAGCAGCAGTCCTGTTGTCCATGTGTTTAATAAGAGCAGAACTGCAGTAATGTTCCTGCAACATGTGAGCAAATACAGTAAGTATTTCCACGATGTCTACAGCTGGGATTTTGTAATGCTTACTGCTTTATCCAGTTTAAATAAAACAAGGCAAGTCTGAAGCTAAAAACCTCAATCTGATTTGCTAAACAAGTTCTGTCCTGACTCTTTGTGTATACCCTAAATCTTGCTCCAGCTGTTAGTCAAAACAAATGCATAATTAAGGAGAACTACTCCTTATTACTATTTAATTTTCTGATAAAGACATTAAATTAAATTAGAAGGAATTTCCCCAAAAGCCCCCATTCCTAACTGAATCCCTGCACTAACAAGCTATTAGATTTTTCACGAAACAAAATAGCAAACAAGAAAAAAAATCTACTTTTGGGCTTTTAGATTTGTGCGGTTTAATTGTTGGTCTGTTTCCCTGATAAGGTGAGACTAGTCCCATGTCACTAGGGGAATGGTATCCTGCTGTGTTTTTCCATCCTCATTTACAATGATTATGTTATCAGGCTAGCCAGGCAAAAGGGTGGAGCAACTATAATTTCAAAGCAGGATTAGGTTGAAATAACGAGGTCACCAAGTTGTGGTTGTCATGGCAACGTCACATCTAAGAATATGGGATGCTTCTAGGAGATGAGGCAAGCCTGGAGTCTCTCTCCCTTTGCACAAAATACCAGACTATTTCTGTAAAATTACTTAACTGCTTTTAAACACTTCCCCCTCCCCCCTCCCCCCCCCCCCCAAAAAGTGGCTTTTGCCAAAACAGTGAATTCAAATTGTATGCCTTTTTATTGACAGGGTCTTAAGGGTGTTTATCTCTGATCTGCTGTTGATCCTGTTTTCCTGCCATCTTCTGATTACGTATTTTGGCTGTCTTTAAAAGATCTTTTGTTTTACATCTATTACAAAAGCTTGAGATAATTCAAGCACTGCTCAGGTGTTTTGATTCTCCTTGAGGTTTCACAAGCTTTTAAAACAGAGGTTTCTCTCTCTGGTCATGTCCTGCCATGGGACTTCTCCCATACCCACAAATAAGAAACAGTTTTTTGCTGTGGACTCTTGTATTTCTGTGCTTGTGATAGTCAGTATCCATTCTTTAGTACTATTTGATGGAATTTTAAAATTGGGGATAAATTATTTTTCTTTTTGGTAGTGCCTGAAGATTATTATCATTAAACATATTATTTGTCATTGCTTCAAGTTACATTGGATAGGACAAATTTGAGTGGCTGTAGAGCCTTACTTCTCACCCTGTCGCTGCTCATCACAGGCTTTGAAGGGAACTTCATGGTACAAATTCCTGACAAGCACAGTAGGAAGAAACTGTATTCTGTGTGTAAAATCTCACCAAAAAGATTTTCTTTTCCTTTTGCAACTTTTATCTATGCTTTAATAATAGTGTAACATTATGATATAAATCTCAAAACACACATTTCTATTGAAATCTGTTTGATTTTTGTGCTTTTTCATGATAGGCATCTATTGCTACCAGTATAATGTAGTGCAGGCTAAGGGATTTGTGGAATCAGAGAGTAAGTTACACAGAATAGTAATATAGGAGGTGGGGTAGACTGTAATGGTAGTCTGTGGGTTTTAGTATGTAGTCTGGGGGCACTGAAGCCCTAATTGTCTTACAAGACCTTGTCTTCTTCAGTGACTGGGACACTTTAGTCTCTGTGTTGCAGAAGTCTCTCTGGTGATACAGCTTCTATTCCATTATCTGTTTATCAGCCTAGTTACCTGGAACTTGCAGCAACGTAACAGATTTAAAGACCACTACCTTTTCTCAGATTTTAGTTGAAAGAAGCAGGTGGACATTCAGACAACAGCATAAACACAGGTGATCACTTATGGCTCACTGCTACTGGGCTTATATGAACTGTAGGTTGAGGGTTTCTAAAAATAAAAAAACGGACTGAGAAAAGCTGGTTTTTTAATAATGCTATGAAAAATTTATCAAGCCTGCTATATGTATATATTCTTTGATACAGTTTTTGGTTAAAAAAGAATTAAAGAAAGCAGGCAGAAAATACCATAGTCAACATCTTGTTTCAAGGACGTGAGATGCAAGGTCTCGGGGTAACTGGTGTTTTTAGGCAACCTCGTTTTTGACTGACATCAGACTGCCTCCAGAGGCTAGTATGGATGTTTTCTGTTTCACTTCCTCCCTTTTTCCTCCACTATTCAGTTAGAGCTTTTGAAGAGTGTGGTGTCTTGCACTTTTGCAAAGTGGATGGTTTCCATCAATAGTGAAATAATTGCTTAGTTCTGAGAATAAAATGAAAAAGAAATCTTAGCTTTGGTGTGGAATGCAGTGTTTAACCAATCAGTACCAGAGTACTACTTGCTTTCTGACTTTGTTTAGAGGAGATGCCTGTTATTTTCCGCAAAGGATACTTTAATGGCAGCCTGGAAGAGTTGGTTATATTCCAGCCAGGTGAAGTTGGGTTCCATTTATTTAACAGGTCTGCCACCTTGATGGTACATGAAAATAGGAATTCCTCCCCCCCCTTTTGTTTTGCAGTTTTGTATCCTGTCCTAGGAAGAAGCTATAGATCACTGTTGAATGGATTGTCTGTATTATTTCTGTGACCTTAGCATGTAATCTTCAATGAGCTGAAGATCTGTCTGAGAAATAAAGGAAAAAATTAAAACCAAATTGTCAGTGAGTGAATCCACCAGATGGTGATGTTCTACCAAATTATTTGCAAGTTGATCTTGCAGTAAAAATCATGAAGGCATTCTGATTACTTCTTAAATTTCATATGAGTGAGTCTTCCTCTTGCTTCACTGATAATTAGGTTTGGAAAGAGAACATGTTTCTGCCCATGGTGAAGAGTCTGCCCTGTTTGTGTCTAGCACAATGGTCACAGTGAGGAATGGGGAAGAAAAATCTGTAGGTTCTATCATACTGAAACTGGGCAAAACTGGCATCCTACAAGCAAGATTTACATGGCTGCTTTGCAGTTATGAACACCATGAACCTGACTGCCTTGTTTACCATTTAGGGCAGTTTATTTCTGTGAGAAAGAAAGCACCAGAATGAGAAGGCTGAGGAGGGTTTGTATTATTATATTGTTCCATGGCTTCTCTTTCCTTAGCCTGAAGGATCATGTGGATGAATGCCAAAGGTTTGGTTTGCTGGGTGGGGCCTCATCTGCATCTCGAGCTGGAAAGAACAGATCTGCTGCGTTCACCCTCCCTTTTCCTTGGCTGCTTATTGAGTTGAACAGCCCTCAGGAAAACTGTGTTATGGAAAGTTACACAATTTAATGTCTAGCTTTTCTATCTTGATATACAATAAACATCACTGCAGCTTATGCACATGCACTGCAACCACTCAAATGGAAAGAACTTTACTATTAAAGACTGTAAGTTATTGATTCAGTTTGAGGAGCAACTGCCAGTAAAATTGGATCCTTCAAAAGTCTTCACCAATTTTATCTAACAAAGTAAAACATTCTCAGGAAAGATATGGAATGTTTTTTTCTCCTTAGTCCTAAACTACAGTTAATCAAAAAGGTAATTTTATATTTGTCTCTTTTTTCACTGTAAATTAAAGTGTTCTGCATGCAGAACTCCAGTGAAGTTATTCTGTAGGCTATCAACCACCTGTAAATAGAAACTGTGCTGAATTTGAGCCAACAAGGTCAAGAGGGCCAATAAATATACTTCCAAATTCACCATTTCTAATGGGAATGCACTTCCCAAGACGGACTATCAGTGACAGTAATACTAATCTTAAAGTTAGGCTTGCCAAAGAAACTTATTACATTAAAAAAAAAGAAACAATGAAATTAAAATACTATTGTACATTCAAAATGATATTGTACAGCAATTGCAGATAAGAGTTTCAGAAAAAGTTATTTCTGTTAATGAATTCTGAACTGTGAAGATGGTCTGCCTTTCCTGATAGTAATGTCCTATCCCAATTTGGGAGAATTCCACTTCAAGTCAGGTCTCATGGTGGGCATCCTGATACTATTGGTACCAATATGGTTCACGCATCCAGATTAAATTCAGCTCTTTGCCACAGACTGCTTCATAAAGGTGGATCGTCTGGGGCCATGGTGCATTTGAAAGAAAACACGAGGATGTTCCTTCTTCCTGACAGGCTGACATTAATTACATGCTGCGGGTGCTGGCCATCTCCCTCAATACTGTTAATCCAGTTTTCTTCATGTCCTTAGGCTCCTTGTTCTTTGCCAGGACAGCTGGGACTGATTTTTCTGAGGCTGCATCAACACTATGAGCACAAGTGTGGTGGTTCTCCCCATCCCTCACTGCTTTTCTAGAGCTCAGCTGTGTATGCTCTTAGGTTTGTGGATTTTGTCTTCTCCTTAAGCAAAAAAAGATGAAGAATAGCTCTTTTAAAAGCAGTATGCATTGGTCACTTTTTGCTCTCACTCTGTTTGGAAAAGTAGCCTGCATTTCTTCAATCCATTCTGCACTCTCATTTTTTGAGGCAGAAAACCAGTTTTATTTGCTGCCATTGGCTTTGGGAGTCCAACCTATCTTTGATTAAGAGTTTTTAACGTTGTAACTTTTCAAGTAGCAAAATTGTTTGAGGTACTTGGGCTGGATTCTGTCAGCTAGAGAAAGCTGTTACATAGGCTTTTCTTTTGTACTGCACTGTACAAATCCATAGATGATTTGCTCATTGAATTGGTTTTCTCGCGTAGCCAAGTGTTTGATTGACAACACTGAACATTCAAGAAAGTGTGAGAGAGCTTACGCTCATTTTCCAAGTTCTGTAACATTCATTAGGAAATTACTGAGGAACATGCAAAATTTGTAAACCCAACAGATATTCTGATGTACTTTTGCTACACGTAGGTGGAATGGCACAGTGCTTGCCCTATGAAAGCTGAGAGTGTGCTGCCAATTTATTTCACTACACAAATGGAGGGTTTGAGCTGTGGCCAGAAATGTTTGTAAACTCTTTGGGATTCTTCAGCATTTGCCTTCAGGTATTTGGTTTGGTCACATACTTTGATGAGAAGTGTGATCAAAATCAAGTTGTGCTGTGAGCATCTGCCCTCTTTATTACGAGTTCGTGTCTAATGGTTGGAGTCCCTTCTGTCTGCTGTCAGTGAAGTTCTGACAGTAGCTTTTCCCATGGGTAAGACTGCATTCACCTGTGTAGATTTTCTGTTGTCTAGTAAGGTTTTAGATCACACAGTTGAACTTCCCACTCTGAAGTCACTAAGGTATCCTCTAAGCAGTCATTCATTTTAATGAAATGAATAGAAAAATAATAACTTTGAAACCGTTGCCCTTCTGTCGAATCTGGTTGAGATTTGCCAAACTTCTGTAGGAAAGAAGGAGGCAGGCTGACAGATGAGAAGTCACACTGCAATTGCATAATCTTGTTTTTTATGAAACCAGGCTAACAGGGAAGCATTAGATGGCTGATCTTCAAACCTGTCCCAGACAAGGGAATCTTGCAAAGGAAACGGTGCTTGTAGTGTCATACAGACTATCTTCGTGAAACGTATGCTAGTTTGGCACCTAGACTTCAGTGAAACTGCCCAACTAAATTGTTAGTGGGAGCTGTGCCATCTGAACAGATGGGCATGTGTAGGCAGTCAGTAGTCATGTTTGTTCTTCATTTATGGGAATTTAGACCAGGATTTGAAATACCATGAAGCATAAAAAGTAAAATGTCTGGGTAGGCTATCCTCAGGTTTACATCCAAACTAAGTATTGTGTGCATTTTGCCTGTTGCAGAGGGGACTTCCTGTCCGTAAGGTAGTCTAGGACACGACATCTGACAGAAAGAGCTTTTGGCTCGAATACTTCACCTACCTCAATATTCAGATTTCTGAATCCATTCTGTCCTACCAATCCAACCATATTCCCTGTCAGTCTTTAGACCATGTTATTTTTGCTTTTGAATCCTTTTAACGACTTTCCCATATTTGTTGTGTTCAATTCCACCTTCCTTGCAGTCGTAACTGTGAGTGATTCCAGCTGTGTCTGGAATTCTGTTCACTTCTTTCCACATCATTATCTTGCCTATTTGTTGAAGTGAAGTTACCTCTCAAAACATATGGGTATATACGCAAATTACCATGAGGTAGGTTAGGTTGGAAACCTAGTGTGTCAGCTGCATCTCCACGACTAGGTAACTGCATCCTCTTCTGGGCTATAAATAGAAGGAATTTTCCTCCAATTTCTTACCCATTTAAGCATCTACATTACTGAGCATGACCAGGCATAAAAGTAGTTGTTGAGTGGTAGCTATCTAATTATATGTAACTTTAAAGTAACTTCCACGTGTATTCAGGCTAAGCTTTCTTCAAAATATTTACCTACTACTGCAGTATTGTACCTGATGTTCAGAGTAGTTTTAGGCCTTTGTATGTTAGGAACATTTTACAATGCTGCTGTCTCAGCAAGAACTTCTAATAGAGGCAGGTCATACCAACAAAGCAGTGTTTCAGCTGCAATGGCCTATACCTGTTCATCAAATGAAAAAAGCTTAATCACAGTGAAACTTTTGCTTGTGACTTTGTTCTCCTATGCTAAGGCTGTGTGGAGACTTCATAGCAGCCTTCCAGTATCTGAAGGGGGGCTATAGTGATGCTGGGGATGGACTCTTCATTGGGGACTGTAGTGACAGGACAAAGTGTAATGGGTTAAAACTTAAACAGGGGAGGTTCAGATTGGATATAAGAAAGAAATTAATTACTGTGAGGGTGGTGAGGCACTGGAATGGGTTGCCCAAGGAAGTTGTGAGTGCTCCATCCCTGGCAGTGTTCAAG